>VWZY01010415.1:200782-263734 GCA_013399075.1 Chloroceryle aenea
AGTCTTCCTTGGATATTGCATTTTTAGTAACCTCAGATGTATGTTGACATTTAACAGGGAAAATGACTGACAGATCAACAGCTGTGAACTCTTTTGTTTTTAATAAAAGAAGCAAACAAGTAATTTCAGCTCTTTCTTTCCTGTGGGTTGTGTGCTAAGATCTGAGAAGGATAAAAATATAAAGTCCTCCCACATCCTGGTGAAAGCTTTTGGCTTTTACAAAATAAATGTCACTTGAATGTATAGAAGAATGTTTGGAATGAGGACAGGCCAGGAGATATATGACCAGTATTTCCATGCTGGTGGAGATCCACAGACCAAGCATCAACCCTAAGGCAAGTAAGCCTAAGAACAGCTCCTAGATGCTAAAATCTATTTCAGAGTAGTTGTACAGCCATTCCACATCTCATGGGGTGAAGAGAATTCTACTGACCTGTGCTGTTCCTATTCTACCATTAGTTAGAAAACTGAGCATTTTTGCTTGAGCTGAAAGAGATGGAACTCTTTCGTCCCTTCTATCTTCTGGGCCTTACATTTACTCATCTGTAATATGCTGTGAGGACCTCCTTATGCTCACTTATGGTCAGCCTGTTCAGCATAACAATATAACTGCAGTTATATTGTTATACTGAACAACAGTATCAGTACCATCACTTCAAGACTCCTTCACAGTTTATATGTGGTGTCCTTTAGATTTTAGTTACAGATATGTGCTTTATACACCTTCAGTTTCTGATATCCTCCTGACTTTTTACATCCCTCTATGAAAGCAATGAACCTCAAATCATGTTGTGTGTAGGGTTTTTCTTATGACTTCTTTTTGTGTTTGTTTGTGGTTTTTATTTAATATTTAGTTAGTTAGTTTCTTTCATTGTTTATTAATTAGATATAGGTAATTATTGTATGGTAATACCTGACAGGGGCTTGGTAAGAAGGCTGATATGCTACTGTAGATCCAAATCAGGTAAGTAATGATGTCTTATTGGCTAAAATTTCTGGTACTATGGAAACAGAATAAGCCTGAACTGTCATTTTTATTTTTACTTCTTGGCATGTATTTGCTGCTTGCCTTCCCATGCATTTTGCCAGCAATTTTTTTGCATGACTGTCAGCAATATGGAGGATGCAAGTCTTCAATTGCCTTTGCCTTCCTTTCAGAAATTCATGAAACACATTTCACATCGTTGCCGGGAAGCTCTTTCTGTCTCTAAACAGGAACTGGAGGAGGAGAAATAGAGTGGGAAGCACAGTTCTATTCCTTCCCTTTCCCAGATACAGAGCACTCCTTTATTGGTTCTCCTACAGGATGCATTCCCCAAGGAGAACTCCCCCTTCTCTACTGCGGTGAGGGCCAGCTGCTCCCTCAGAGGGGAGGATGCCAAGGGTAGTCAGAACCGAGGCCAGACAATGACTTCACTGGCAGGGCAAAGTCGTACTGCACCTGAGCCAGGAAAGTGTGGCAGGGTGGCAACAGGAACACGTGATGACCAATGCAAAAGCAAAATAACAAATCAAGTTGAAAGTCAGTCTGGAAAAGTTAGCAACAATTCCATTGCAGGCCTGGGAAAAAGTGCACCTACAGTGTATCTCAGGAATGGAGTGGGTACCCAGGCCTGAGCTTAAATGAGGCTCCTGAGCCCATGGGCCTTAGGGTGTGTGGAGGCCCCAGGTAGGATGGTTAAGGTCTATTGGTGCCGTTAAGACTGAGAGAGAATGTTATAGGTTACAGTTCAATCTGCATTTCTCTTGCTTTGTCCAGCCATTGAAATTTTTTTTTTTCTGCCACCAAAACTGAACTTACACAGTGTCTCTACACTTCCCTACTTGTCCTCTACTTCTCAGCTCTGCTTTTCTCCGCTGGTCTAAGACTTTTAATGCAAAGTGACAGCAAGAACAGTAAAACCTTGTTATAATGTCACTTGAGGTTTGGATAGAAAACAACATTTGTTTTAAGAAATCCATGACCTTGTAGCAATTTTGCTGTTGGCACTGTGCTGCATACCATGGCTACTTGGAACTTCACAGCCCCAGCAAAGACATTTCTACTTCCTCAACCATTTCCTCAAGAAAAACTCGAGTATTCTCATATTTGTTGAAGAAATGAGGTTTGCAACACATAGCTGAATGCAACTGATACTCTCCAATAGTAGGCAGGAGTTCATGTGCACTCAATCAAAATCATATTAATAAATCATAGCCAAAGGGAGGAGGGGAAGAGGGCAGGACAGACAGGAAATAGGTATGTTGACATTTATTTGAAATGATTATTGCTGGAAAAGCATCCTGCTGGCTCTCCTACTTTGTTGGATAGTAATGCAAAGTCCCAGAGCACTAAGGAAAAGAGAAAAGCAGTGATATGAAAGTCACGAGCATAATAGGGAAGGAACAATATTATTAGGAACTGAACAATGGCAATGACATATAAGCACATTAGCCCCTGTTTTGCTAGTGCTGACAGTGGGTGTTCAAAACAAGGCTTTGCAGTCTTCAATATAATCTCTAATAAAGTGATTTTTCTATATGATATGTAACCAATAGGTTAAGTTGTGACCTAAGTATACAACTTGACTTTCAAATACCCGCATTTTTGCTTCCATAGTGCTATTGAAGAGAAAAATCTTAGAACTGAAACAAGAAAAAAAAGGTGAATAGAACTAAATTTGTGTCATCTCCCTGTCCCCTCACCCCTCCAGCTCCCCCTTGTCCCCAACTCAGTACTAACTTCCTGAGGAAACACGGTCAAGGACAGCCCAACTTAATTCTATGCTTTCTCTTCCAGTGTCAATGTAATCCTGACACTTGTATGTTGGCTTCTTCAATTTATTTTCTTATAAAGGAAAATTGCATCTTTGAAATCTGTTTATTACTGCTAAGTTCCAGTGCTATAGCATCTGGTCAACTTTCTTTTTCTTCACTTAGGAAAAGTCTGCCTTATTTACGTTTACCAGATTATCCCTAATCCCTACCAAAAAAATAATCAATTATGTGTATACTTATGAGACACAGTGTGCTATGCAGCTTAAAAATGTAAATGCTCATCACGAGTTTCTTTAGTTTCCTTGGGAAAAAAGCTTCCAAGTTTAGATGTACTTGAATAAACTTTAGAGCTGAGGATTGTCTAACCACAAAGCCTGTGGGCTTCTGTCATTATTTGAGGGTTTTCAAAGTATGGACATTATGTACTAAACCAAACCATAAAGTTTTCCATTGGCAATCACCTGTCAGTAATCCTTGCAAGCTATTAACTTAAGGTGGAATGTATCAGGCCATATGTAAAGGTAAAATATTAATAGCAGTCACAGACCTGAGCTTATGAGAGGCAGAGTGCTGTGATGCACCTTAAGACAAACCATGTTGTATGACAGCATTTCCAACTGATGACTACTAGTAGGAAAAGCACATAAGGTAATTTGGCACTTGTTAGGCAAAGATTATAATTAGTCACTCATTCTACCTCTAGAAGTTGTGAATATCTGTAAAACTTACATATTTTGGTTTCATATGTTCCTGGCACTGAACCACACAGGAGTAAGTCATTCACCTCAGAAACTTGTTTAGGCTAATTTGCTAGATTGAAAAATGACAGATATAAGAAATTTAAATAGCAGTAATTTTGATCCCAACATAAAAGCCCTGTGAATTAAAGTATTTTCTTTTGATCAAAATGTGCAGTCATTGTATCTATCCAGAGGAAATGGAGATGTATGGGATGTGTGCAGCAATCTGCTCGTGCAGAATGCACAACTATGGGCTAAAAATCAAATGCGATGACTGTCTAAACTATGTCTGCCTTTTAGTGAGAATGAGGTCTGTTTGTATGACTGATGGCTTATGGCTGTTATCCTCCTTCAGGTAAAACATTTGCTGCAGGCAGGATTTCTGCAAAAACTTTAGGACTAAGAATATGCTTTTTGAATAATTTCTTTATTTCTCTCTTTCTTTCTTTGAGCACACATAAAAGGGTCCACAGAGCAGTGCTGTACAAAGACAAAGACAGGCTGAGTATTACATCTTACCAGTAACACACAAGTGTTAGTCAAATGGAGAGATGACAGTGGAATAAGGAAACAATTAAACTTCAATAAAAGAAAATAAGGAATAACATTCCAGTCAGATCTAATCACATTATGTATAGCATAACTTTCAAATTGGAAGTCCATAAAACCCAACCACACCTCAGCCAGTTTGTCTGGCATCCATCCTGTATAATAAGCCAGAGATTCCTCATGGCAGAACTCCAAGGCAGTTTGGAACCATGTCTGCACTGGGGATGGCACTCAGCCATGTTTCCAAAGAAGCAGAATATTTTTTCTGGTGGGAAAGGTCAGGCAGTACAGAGCCATGAGGGATGAGATTCCCTTTTTCGGCTTTTTCTCCATTCTTATTCCTTCAAATAAATTTCTTTTAATAGTAAAGTTAATTCACAAACAGAAAACTTGCCGTTAAAGCAATGTTAAAGATCCACTTAGTTAGGCAAGAGGAAATCTAGAACACAGGCAACCTGGCTTGTATCATTGTAAAACACAGCAAAGAATTTGACAGGTTGCTGATTACCTTCCCCTTGTCCTCTAAGTCTCTTCCCCAACAAACTTTTTTTACCTGTTACTTAATACAGATAAAAGGAAAATATTGTAATAATAGATCCTCATTCCCATGTTCTATATTTGATGTACAAGGCATGCATGAATATAGTAGTTAACTTACATTTATCTTCCATTTAAATAATAATCTTATTCATAATGCATAAATGGATTCCATATGCTACCAGACAAACCATTCCTAATTCTCATTATGGAAGCACATATGGAAACTGTGCTCACCCAGGGTAAAATCCTGGCTCCATTGAAGCCAATGGCAAATTTCCCACTAATTTTGCAAGGGCCAAGATTTCACCCTTGATGTTCAGCCACCCTAATAATACAAAGAGTCAATGTTGAGAAATAGCATCTTGTCCTCTTGTTCTCTCTTCTCATATGTCAGATAAGTCTGAGCAAGAACTGAGATATCGCTGAATTAATGTAATCTATTTCTCTGCATTTTCTAGCTTGCACCAAGTTCTTTGATTAGGGTTAGAGGGATACAGGTTTACAGTTATAGTAGCCAAGGAGTTGTTTGTAAATCTTATCAGTGCCAGCTATTCCAGAGATTTTGCAGGAAGAAGCAGAGGCGATCACTGGGAGATAAGAACTAGTATGGAGATGACATAAGAACTAGGTATGCAATACTGACCTTTCCAGCAGAAGGAAGGATGTCTTAGAGAAACTGGGTCTGTGGCATCTGCTGTCAAAGTCTATGGGCCATGATTGGATATGGTCCAACAGAAAATTATGTTCGACCCATTGCTTATTCTATGTGGCCCACTCTTCAGATGTGTAGAAATTGGATTAGAGGCGGCTGAATTATTCTTGCAGTCTGATTTCTTTCTCAGGGGCTGTAACAGACTGCTCTGTAGTGTGGCCGGAAATGCCTTCCTCGTGTGGCTAAAATGCACACTGTGGGATGGATGCATGTCCAGTCATTTGTCATCAGTGCAAATGCTTGGGTCAGATGATGAGCATTGTGCAAACAGTCCACATTGTTTGAAAGAACATACCTCTTAAGGCCCATGTGGAGCAGAGACAGAATCCTTGTGCTTTGGTTGCACTCAGCGAGAACCAGAATAAAGCTCAAATTCCTCTTAATTTCTGTGTTGGATTTACAACTCCAACATTCCGTCTTGCACATAGACAAGGGAAGCACATTGAGAGGAACTTTGTGAAAATTGTTTTGGTTTTGTTTTTTTTTTGTTAAATTTTGAGTTAGATGGAGTTTAATATCAGCCATTCCAGAAGTGGATGTATGGTTTCCAAGACTGACTTTGATTCAAATTCAAGCATCCCTGAAATTAACATAACTTGAGCCTCTGTAAGCTTTTTGCATGTTGAGTGTTTTAAACATGTATGAACAACACCTCCATTTTCTTGCCAAAAATAATTAACAAATACCTGACATTCTGGGTTACGGGGGGGAAAAAAAAAAAAAAAAGTACACACTTTAAAAAATGTTCCCAAATTAAGAAAAAATATCAGTTTGAAATGAAAAATCAAAAATGTCCAGTTAGAAATTATAAAGATGTTTGGAGTTTTCTGTTATTTTACTCCCTTTTTTGGCCATGATATTGTCTGGTTCAACTAATATTCTCAAAGCATTTTGGTTAAATTGTAGTTTTGACAAAGCAACTTATGACTTGAATTTATGTCACTCAGCCTAATTACTTGTTAAGATCCATTGTTTTGGGGTCCTTTCACTAAAAAAAAATGCTCATTAGGCTAATCAGCCAAGTTCTTGGCTGGTGCAAATCTGCATCTCTACCAGTGTTCCTGGCAAGATCTCTGAAGTCATCACCATCACATCACTGTCTGCTGAAACAGACATTTTCCATGTGTAAGGGCTATGAGATTAGGCATCGTGTAATATGTGAGAAGCTGGTTAATAAAGAGCTGTAACAATAGATTATATTAATAACTTGAATTTTAGCTAATTTGTCTCTGCAAGGCATTATTCCTTTTTATTTTGTCTTCATTTTTATTTTCAGCACTAGGACATGACAGGTTGTGAATTATGATCTATTCATTCATACCTAGCTTCAACACAACTGGGTGTGAATTAATACTCCATAATTCATATAGTGGATTGTCTTGTTACAATGATAAAATTTTATTAGAAAATGTTTTTTAATATTTATATTGTTAATTAAATGATTATGAGTCTCATAAATTCTGAACAATGAATTAGGTTGTATTAGGCACCATTCAGATTTCATCTGTTAGCCATTCAAGGTACACAGACTTCTCTATTATTTAATATATTACATAGTAATGTTGGGCCATGGGATTTTTCTTTAGTATGTGGAATTTCTTATTCAGTTGGACATTATCAGAAAATTTTCATTACTAATTTGTAAACATAAGGGTCAATATGTATATATTATTTAATTTCACAGATGTTAATTCATTGACAGTCACGTGGTTTTGAGGACACCAGCAATCTTGTCTGCTAACCTTCCAAAAGCACTTCTATCTTCTATATACTAGATCTGCTTTGTGAAAGCACTTAAACTTGTGCTTGAACCAGACAAGTGCTTCAGTGTGTCCTAAAGAGAGATCTCTAGTATTCTCAGGTATACAGAAACTGAAGATGAGATGAATAGTGGGAATTGTAAGTCAAGATAGATGTGGATTATATGACATTATGAGGCTAAAGATATCTCAATTCTGATCATTACTCATGAAATCAAAAGCATGCCACCTGCATAAATGATATGAAAAGATGCATCAGAGAGAGTGAATTAGATAAGAGGGTAACTTGGTCATTAGAAAAAAAAAGTGACTGTCTTTGCATGATATAAACAGTAGCAGATCATTTATATCAATTCTGTACCTATGTAAATGTTATTTTTTAAAATTCTTGTACATTTTTCTAATTGGTTTCTATGAGAATTTGAATTTGAATTTAATTGTACAAGGTTGTAGATTAATTTAATGCCTGTAGAAGTTAAATTACTTAGAGACAGGTAAAGTGAAGACCTGCAGAGATGTACCAATAATTCACCTCCTCCCCAGCCTTTGACATTCTTTCGATTACAGAAGGTGTAAGGGCCCAGTCCCAGGTAGAGATTCTCTGTGCAAGGAATGCCGGGTGAGTTCTTTAAATCAAGGATTCCGTGTGGCAGCATTCTGCCCCATCAGGTGTTACTGTTGTGAGAGTGCAGCCAGGGTTGCCTAATGCTGCTTTTTAAATAATGGTTCACTCACAGAATTTCCATGCAAAATGGATTTTTGAACAGAATATAAGAATCGAGTATGGAGCCTTAAAATGTCATTGAAAAATCTGTTTATAATTTATTTTGCATGTAAGAACTTAATGCTCCACTATAAATAATTTTACTGTATTTCTCCCCATTAAACAACAATTTTTTGCATATTTGTTCAGCCTTCTTGCTGTGACATGCCACTGTGATCTGATAGATATTTAAAACCATACATGGGCTCTGACTCTTTCATTGCCTTATTCGAATGGCAAGTGGAGATATCAGTCTCATCACAGTGCAGGTGAGAGCTGTTAACGGTTCATTACCTAACGCAGAATGTCAACCAATGAATTGCAAATGTACTGTCTGGAGAAGAGCCACCGTGCTTCTATGTCTGCAAAGTTTGTTCTTCTTCCTTTTTAAGTTCTGAAAAAAAAGCCTGTCAAGTACAGAGCGAAGATTCCTGGGGTTGAGGCCCAGGACAGGGGAATGGGAATGCTTAATTTTCATTGTTTTGGTTTCAAAGCTTTCTTTGTGACTTGAATCATTTTACTAAGCACTTGATTTAATTTCCCATTCACTGACCCAAAATTTTATCAATATAATTGCAAGTGTAACTTTACATGCCACCCTTAATGATGCCCCTGATTAATAATATGCATGTACAAATAAGCTCTGGGAACTTTTAGCAGTTTTAAAAGGCCGAAGATATTTTTCTGCCTCATTTCTTTATCTCAAAACTAGACCTTAAAATACTGGTGGGGAAAAAAATGCTCTATTCACTAATGTAAATTTGCACAGATTCCACAAGATTTCTGCAAATGTGTGGCAGTTTATTTCCAGTATCAGTGATGGAAGCTTTTCAGATGCCAGAACCCCAAGGGTATGGCCTCCTTACTTAATACAGTGTTTCTAGTACTAAAGAGCTGAGGAGTAGCATTGCTTCAGCTTGTTTGTATAGCTGTTCTCTCCTCTGCATCTGGGCTGTGGCTTCTGACTTCACTGTATCTGATAAACCTGTCAGGATTATGGAATTCAAGAACCACTCCACATTAAAAGATCAAAGACATGGTCCTGCCAATTAAACCTAAGGGTTTTATGGAGTATGAAATAAATTTGACAACGCTATACCCCGCTTGCTACTATTTGTATAACTTGGGAGATGGAGATTCCAAGAAGCAAATTTATTTATTAGTTTCTAAAGTGCTTCCAACAGAAGGGTTGAAATTTAATAACTTGGGAAAATACAGGAATTGGAGGAAAAGCTATCTGGCTTTATACAGTACTGCACTGTAGGTTCTTGATCAGCTGGAGGAAGTTCTTTGCAATTTTGGATTAACAGAAGAACTGGAATTATGTATGGATTTCCAGTTATTCTTCAATCAGCAGCAGGCTTTAACACTTGATCTGAAAACAGTTCAGAAATATATCAAATCTGAAGCTCTGCTTCAAAATCTTCTTATTCTGGGTATGAGCACAAAAATTAGCAAGCCCCTCCGAAAACAATTAAATAATACCTCTAAAAGTACTGGCTTCTAACGAGAAGAACGCTTATCTCCCAGAAAATTTTACTACAGGAAACATTTCCTAGTAGATTTTTTTAACTTTTGCTGTAATAATTTTGCACCTTACGTGTAAACTCTTGAGTAATGACTGAGCAACAATCCAGAATCTTTGATTGCTCCCTCAGCTGATTAGACTTTCCCATCAAGGAAGTAATACTTTCAAATACTGCTAAAAGCAATAAGCAGAAGTCTAGATTGTCCCCATTGGAGGCTGCTGCAGAGGTACAAATCTGGTGATGAGGAATGGCAGCTCCTTTCAAACAGAAGGTTGGGCTGTTGGATGCAACTAACTAGGTTAGTAATGAGTTTAGGAGAGTTATGAGACAATACACTCCTGACAGAATAGTTTGCTGCGTAGCATTTCTCTAGGGAGATGTAGTCAAGTAGATAGATGTGAAGCCTATGAAGGTGACAAGGCTTGGAGAGGGCAGTATGTTAAGAGGGCTGGTAGTTGGAAGTCAAAACTACTAGGTAGTTGAGAAGTAAGGATTCATAGCTAGATACATTCCATAAAGTAATATAATTTGCATGAAGACGTGAAGATTGATAAAGTTTGGAGTCACTGCCTTGATAAGCAAAGGCTGCGTTGGAGCTGAATAAGAAAATGCATCAGTACATGAGGAGTTCCTCTGAAATGACCTCTATTAACCCGTCATCTGTGCCGCAATGTAATCCTTTCTCTGACATGTGGGCCTGAACATTGAACTTAGTTTCTGCTTCTTCATCAGCATTTAGTGCTAGTTAATAATGAAATAAGAGTGAGAATGCTACAACTTGGGGATAAATGTAATTTCACACTGCTAACAAAACCTGGAGGACTTGATAATCAGATGTTATGGCGCCATATTTTCTGTAAACAAATATGGCATGAAGATCTGTTTCTTGAGTTTCTTTAATACAACATGATACATTTGTGAGACACAGAACTTTGCACTCAGACTATGTTGTTTCCTCTACATTTTTACTGATTATATATCTGTCTATCAGAGAAAGCTCTTAACATTTCACACATCTCACCATTCATTTTCTAGTATAATCTAGGAAATAAAAAAAAAAGTATTGGATTGGACTTTAGGAGATTTGAGCACTGGACGGGAACTCAGGAGACTTGAGGTGCATTTGAGTGTCTCCCACAGTCTTTTTTTGACCTGGGTAAGTCACCCTCCTATGCCCACTTCTTTCCTGCATGCTGGGGATAATAATTATTTTCCTCAATTGCCTGGCTAGCCCATGAGCTTTGGGAATCCAAGCTGTATGTAGACAGTAGCCAGTACAATGGTACCCTTATTTTAGTAGACACCTCTAATACCTCCTAAAAATGCATAGCAAAATGCAAATCTCTTGTAGAAATGATGGACCATTTTCCATTCTTTGTGAACAGTGTCATAAGAAGGAAAGAGGAAAAATGAGGAAAATATGGTGACACTATGGAGTTCTCCTATGAAAGCTTGAAAACACATCTTGGAGTTGAGAAGTATTGGATTTTGCACCTTTTAATCCTGCCCATGAAAGCAGTAGCTGTTTTTGCAGAAAAGGAGTAATAAATGCCATGAAGTGCTTAGAAGGGTTGACAATATGAATCTGCTTTGTTGTATGAATGCTGTTTCAAGAGTAGGAGCAAAAGTCTGAAAATCTAGTAGGAAAATTATGGGCTATGGCTAGCTTCATCCATGTCTTGGATTCCTACACTAGAATAAATAATTTGGCAGATCCATTTGCTACCTACAATATTTGACAAGCAAGAAAACCTCCAATGGCTAATCCATCAAAAACTTTATTATGCTTTCATGGTTTAAGGAAATTTTTAAGTTATCATTATCATCAAAACCTACAGGTATTAGGTCCTTATCCTTTGTCTTAAATCAGATTTATCTGACTAACAAACATTATAAATTTGTAAATTTGTGGCAAACACAATGAATCTTGAATATATTAAAGAAACAAACAGATGAACCATCTGGAAGCAAGTCATAGATCTGAAATAACTATGCCAGTGGCACAATCCAAGTGTAATCCCTGGCATAATTTACACAGAACAACTCTATCAAGAGCCAGAAAATATTAGTTTAGAATATCATTCCAATTTTGTGTAAATATTGATAGAGGAGTGGCACATACTTTAGAAATGTATCTACATCCTGCATTCCCTCTAGGGAAACCTCTGTATTCTGAATTTTCACTAGGGTATTATTTTCCTGTTGTCTTTCCTACCCCTCTCTCATCTAAATGAATTGCAGTAGGTGTAGCTCTGCAGCTACAGACATCAATTTGTTAACTTTGAAATTACTGTTGATAACCAATACATACACATTATAGTGCATAATTGATTATGCACACAAATGTTGAATATTATGTAAAATGGGACAATTTGATACATGGAAAAAATTTGCATATCATCAGTAAATAGACCTTAATTCTGCCATACACCATTGAAGTTTCACACATAATTTATCAGCTTTTCTCTTTGTGCTATCACCTGAAAATATCTCACATTGTCCCATAATCCCAGTACAAACTACTCATGAAGGAAAATAGTAGATTTTACTACTAATTGACTAACTAATTCATTTCAACTTGATGAATTTTCCTGTGGTACTGGAATGTTTTGGCAGCCTGCAATTAGGACTGCAGGTGGTGATCATGGAGCAACACAACTTAGATCTTGTACTCTTTACATCTTTACATTGCTGGCAAAGGTGAGACACCTCAGCAAATGATGCATCTCAGAGAATGTCTGAAGGTTATTTTGAACGGTGAATATATTGCAAACCTGGATAGAAGCTAGGTTGCATTATATATTAAAAAGTGACTGATTTAAACCCATACCCAATGTATCTTGTAAGCTAGCATTAATTTGACTTGCTGAGTGGGTGGAATTTATGGTATAATGCATTGCACTAGGCAAATAAAAACACCCTCCTTCAGTAATAACATTGAAGGCAGGCTCCATACTGGCAAGCCAAGCACTGCCTTCAAAGCTTTAGCTGTGTAGTATTCATTTTACTCCCATGGCACAGTGATGCAAAACCTTGCAAGAAACACCATCAGGAAATGCTATTCTGCTATTTGATTTCAAGCATAGATTATTCTGATTTTTAAAAATTTCTATTCAGCATTTCTCTCTTCAACACCATTCCCAATTTTCCCATCTTTTTCTCCTTCCCACTTTTCCATTGTTTTTAGCATTTTAGATTTTTATTCCCTCAAATCCATCACATTAGCATATTCCAGAAGGTTTTACCAACTTCTTCCTCACTTTTCTTCTTGTCTGACTTGGTTCTATAACACGTAACAGCAAGTAACTTTGAAATAATTTTGCTAGTACTTACTAGCACGTCATGCAAGCACAATCACAGCAAATATGGTCTCTGCTCTGGAAATCTTACAGCTTTAATTAGGCTTGCTATTTTAATTAGATTTCCAGAACAAACCTTGGAAATTTACATGGAGAAAAGGAAGAGATTTTCCACATTGGTAACACGGTTGGAAATAGAATCTATCTATATCTTTTGACGTATTATAGTACTTTGCCATTCCACTGGTACTTCTTTTGCTTCTACTCTTTCCATAAAGAAATTGGCCTCATTTTGGCTGTCGGGAAAAGATGACATGTTTATTTCAAAACCTCTTCTACAAAAGCAAGGGCTTGTCTTACTGAAATGAAGCTCCATTCTGCTCAGAGCTGTACTCAAATTATGAAGTGTTTGTCTGAAATGTTTTGTAGCTTGATCCTTCTTTTTCAATGGAAGTTTGAGAACACAGTAAAATAATCAGAATAAAATAAATTTGTTTCAGTCTGAGAAAATGGGTTGGATGATGATTTAAACAGGTAGATGAGATTTCCCTTCATTTGTGGGGAAGCTGTATATGTATATACAAAGATAAAAGATGTGTTGAGTAATCTTCACCTGCCCCTTTCTTTTTTTCTTTTTTTTTCAATTTCAGGATCACTTTTAGAGTCTGACAAGTGTTTGCTCTTTCCAAAATCTGTGGAAATTATGATCTGTGTATGTGTCTTCACCTGAGGTCAGCCAAAGGATTTTGCCATTGCTGAGATGGATTTTTCTAAAGCTCTAAATATTCCACATCCTATCAAATTCAAGAAAACTTTTATCTTGCAGGAATGACCCAGAGCTTTGTGAATCAAAACAATGCCTTTCCTCACTAATAATGGAAAACTTTTGGGGTTTTGGCAGCTGAGTTTTGTTTGCTTGGCATTTTGACCCTGAACAATCTTAAACCTAAACAATTACATCTACTCAAGTGAGTTAAATTAACATACTCAAGCAAATGAAGTTCCACAAATGCTTAAGAGTTTGCTGGCTAAATTTTTGAAAGACACACTCTAGTTCAGCCACAAATTACTTGGCTAGACACTGGAATTGCTGGGTGAAATTCTGTGGTCTGTGTTTTGCAGCACTTCGGACTAGATGATCACAGAGGTCCCTCGTGACTTTGAAATATGTGGATTGGGTGTTAACCTATGTTAGCAAAGCCAGAGTGTAGAACATAGGAATGTGAGGTTTTAGCGTATGAAAGCTTGTTCACTTTTTACTTCTACATTTAGCAAATCCTCTAATCAAAAGAAACAAGTTGTCTGGAAGCCCTAAAAACCTACTTCACAGTACTTAATCACTTTCTCAGTTAAGGGAAAAAATATCAGTTAATCAGGGGATTTTCTGAGATTTTGCTTTTCTGAGATTTTCTCTGAATCTTCATATTGCCAATCCTTTAGGGGCTCCTAATGTTACAGAACCTGCAGAGCCTTAGCTGCAGTGGTTACTTCTGAGGGACTTGTAACAAACACAGCATGTTTGAAACCAAACACATAGAATATTCCTAGGATTTTCCATCTTTAATTTATTACTCTTTCTTATTATAGATGGAGAAATTGAGATACTTCGTTTTCCATCAAAACAATTCTGTAATAGTGTTATTTCAAAGGAGAGGGTTTATGTTGCTTTTGCCAAGAGAAGGTGTATTCTGGAGTGCTTACTGGACAGACTTCAACAGGATTCTTTCTTTTTCCTGAGAAGAAATGGCAAAAGGTGTTTTTTAATTTTTATTTTAGCATTTTAAAGCACAATGCTTAAAAATAAATGCATGGTACAACAGTTTCTTTTGGTCCCTTTTGCTGTGCTGAACATTTAATTGCAAGGGAATTGACATCTATTGAGCTTCCAGTAGAAACTCAAGATACAGCTATATATCAACTCTTATATTGACAACTATGCATGTAAAATCTCATTTCATATTTCTTGATAGTTGCGTATGTAAGCTTCCTTGTTATGTTGCTTATTTGTTTTCTGTAAGCTGAAGTTTAGGAATATGTTTCAAAGGTAATTTCCAATTCTCTTGGGTGCTCTGGTTTATTGGTTTTGATGATGTTGCCATTCTGGTACCTCATCAAGAAAAGGTATGAGACCTCTTTACATCTTTGTTTCTTTCTCAGACTTTTAACTGCTGTTTCTCCAAACTAGTCAGAGTTGAGAAGAATATCACTGGTGTTGAGCAGGCTGAAAGGATAAAAGTCCTTCTCTGTTACACTGGTTTGAAATGAAGAGTAATCTTCATTGTAAAACGCCAGAAGATTGACTGCTTTTCTTGCATATGTGTTCAAGTCAAAAATGTATCCTTCCTCAGCTGTAGCTACTGTGAGTTGTTAGGGTTTTTCTCTCTCTAAAATGAATTCAGAACTTTATAGTTTTCAGTTCTTTATAGTAAGTGAACAGGACTGAATACCACAAATATAAAACTACTAGCATGTGAGTAGTTTAATTTATCCAGAAGTGGTATCTCTTGGTGCACCATTGGTGCTAGTTTCTGAAGCTGATACTGGTGGCTCTTGTGTCACACCAGCTCACAATGAAATTCAAAACCATTGAAAAGCTCTCTGTCTAAAGCACTTCTGATAGTTTGTATCTTTCAGTTGGATGACTGGCTCATTTAAAGGCTGGGATCGATGTGGATCATATTTCTGCATCATGTTACTGCTTTTCCACATTTTACAATTTTTGTCAAGTAAATTTTGGTGAAAAGTAAGTATTGCTGATGATACTGTGATATACAGAAAGATAAAAGGGATGAGGTGTTATATTTTTACCTACAGACTCTGGTGAGAAATGACAGATAGGTGAGCTCACGGTCTCCATGTTGTTTCACTGTAGCTCATCCCTATACAGGAATACTACATCTTAGGCTACAAGAGTGCTCTCTAAATCAGGATGCTGTAGTCAAGAACATAAACCATGTACTTATTGATCAGAACCACACATAACTGCTTTAAAAGTGTGTCCTTGCACTCACTGAAGTCAATTTCTTCCTTGATCATTTCAAGGCTCAATTCAAGATGCCAAAAAGGACTGTGCATAAATGGAACAATAACCTAAAATCTCAGCCTAGATACAGTTGTTAGTTCTGGTAGGAAAGAGATGGCATTAACTATAAAATAGTGATGGAGTTTGTTATTTTTTTTTTTCCTAAATTCTTTCATTCTATCCCATTTTCTGTATGGAGCCATTGTCATTGTAGCCACTTTTACACTATGTAGTGAATGGTACAACTTAGACATGCCAAATCCGCAGTAGAAAATGGTGTATAAAGTGAAACTCCACAGAATTCCACACAACTGCTAGTAGGAACTGTGATGAGTTGATGCTTCTGTTTAATGCACTTTGTTTCCACCATGTAATGATGGATGTACTTGAACACTGTGTCAATTTTCAGCTGCAAAGTCCGTTCACACGCAAAAAGAATAAAATAAAAGGAGTAAAATCCCAAACTATAGGATAGCTACCTTAGTTAGAAATCAAACACAAAGTTTTGATTTACACTGCTTTTTTATAAAATAGTGGGACAGTCATTGCACCATGATTTCTGCAATATGTTCAGTAACCATTTCTGCATTTTATTAGCCACAGCTTTTTTCAGATTGTTCTCAGACACATTCATATAATTCATATGACTTTTCCATCAAACAGGAACCTGAATGGCTTCTGCAGCTCCATTAGAAAATTCCCATTACCCTTAATCAATATTAGACTTGAAAGACACAATTTCTTTTTTTCTTCTCTTTGATAAGCAAAAAGAAAGGATTCCCTTTAGATTGCTATAGCTGATCCTTCACAGACAAGGTAGTTACGTGTGTTCCACCTCCTTTTAGTTTCTCATTTCCAGTAGAACATCTGCCTGTCCAGTGCTTTGTACTGTATATCAGCCAACTAGTTTCATCCAGGCCCCAGTGCTGGCTAGACATTGAGATAGACAGGAAACAAGACAGCCTGAACCTAATTAAATAAAGACGGGGAACTTGCTGGAGGTATCCTGGTGACATTACACCCTGATCTTGATGACCTTCTTAGGGGAAACAATGACAAATTAAATGAGAATTGTGACAAACTGAGAATCTTACTACCCTCCTAAATTATCTGTTTGTTTTCTCTTCATTCTCTTTAGCTTTTTCATTTAGGTCTTGCTGAGCTTATGGGCTTCTCCCTCTCTTTTTGGAAGCGAGAAAAGGAATTTTCTCAATTCCTGGTGAATTTGCCTACTTAACATCCCTGATAGTTGGATCCTAATTTCCCACTGATGCTCTATAAGAGCAATGTAATTAACTGCATTATCTCTGCATAGGGGTTATATAAATCTACTTGGGAAAAGAAGATTCAATAAGGGGATAATTTCCTTCTTTGATAAGTCTGACTCCTATTGATCTGAATGAAAATGTCTGTGCGTCTGAGGCACAATTTACATAGACACCTTACTAAAATCTCTGAGTTGGCCTACCCAGGTCAACCTTAGCTGAAAGAATGGGAGACAAACTTTGCTTACCATAAAGATGTCATTTTGCAGATAGCTGAGAATTACAGGAAAATAAGTGTTTTTTAAAATACATCATGGTAACAGATAGGCTAATTCTGCAAATACTTCTGAATTGATACAGTTAGACAAATCAGATACCGTAAATTCTTTATTATTGTAAACAACACAAAGAGTTTTCTTTCATTTCCATATTTGAAGTATAATAGAAAATTACCATAGGAGCAAAAGTATGTTCTTAAAATAGCATCATTCTGTTGACATCTTCATCATTATTACCCATCGAATATTCTTAAATAATCCTGAGACTGGCCATATTTTCCATTTAACACAGAAAAAAAAATCATACCTTATCTCTTTTCATAAAGGAAAACAGGTTGACATGAAAACTTTCTTCATCCACTCTGCAATGAGAGAGTGGCCTGACTGAAGGGATTGTGCTTAAGAGGTGTAAACCAGCTCTAGTGACATTTCTGGAGCACATGCATTTTATGGAGGCTTTTCTGTGTCACTGCTGATAGAACTGGGAGAGGAGCCCATCATGCTACTGCACACAGAGGTGATGTGCCTTACTGCTCAACACTGGGAACAGCCTCCTGCTGTTTGCTGTTTTTACACTGTTTGCTTTCCTGCAAGATTCACCTTATCTGCTGGACCAATGAGACCATTAATGGAAACCCTGTAGTACGCCATCAGAGCTCCACTTCTTGATCAATAGTTATTTACTTCTGAGAGGTCAGAGCTTGGCTAATATAGCTGAATAATTTTATTGATAGATAACATAACAATGAAAAATAAAGTTTAAAATAGAAGATGAATGAATTCAGCACTTTCTTCGGGGATGAATATTATTATTTGAAAATTTTAATAGCTGGTGGATGCTGAAAGGGCAGACAACAAAAGCATTGAATAATTGTCCTCGGACTATAATCAGACTTCCATTATTGACCTCTGCTAATATTCTACTGTAACTGTCTGCTAAATTGGTTCCTTGGGGCTTGAAATATACAGTGATGTTATGAGTTCCTATTGTAAATTGCCACACAGAGAAGTAGCAAGTCTCTGAAATAGTGCTGGCCCTAGTTTGATCAATACTCAATTCTAAGCAGTGCAAGAGGCAACTGTTGCCATAGAAACATTGATGTCACTGAGGTTGAACAGTGGCTCTTACAACAAATCATTTCCTTTGAGCAGTTGTAATTGACTATATGTACAGTTTGCTGTCACCTGAGACTATTTACATCAAGCCAGTAACAGAGCTGCATTAGTTATTCTGGGAGAAAGAGGGTTAGCTCTTCTTTTTGTGACCTTACAAATACCTAGGAGGATATTGCCATGGCAACCAGTGTTATAACAGAATGAGCATTAAGGTAGATACATAATGCAGTGGTATTCTTTTGGAGCATGAGAGGTAGTTTTTAAACTTTATCTAGCCATTGCATAATATAAACATTACATCATCTATATCGCTGTCACAACTTTTGACATCAGAGATGTTACCTTTGGCATAGATAAAAGTAAGAATTTTGGAAACTGTCTGCGGAACTTTGATGCTGCTCATTTTATACTGAGATGTTACAGAAACACATTTTTACAGGATTAGGGAATGAGTTTAGGATGGAGAGACTTTTTCTGCTTTCAGATGTAATGGTATGTGTTGATCTGTGGGTAGTGCTCATTTCAGAGTTTGACTGAATTGTCAGGGTCCATTTTCTCCATTAGCTAGGTATTATTTACATGTATTTTTTTTTAAACACAAAGTCGGGTGCTTAAATACCTTTGTGCTCTCATGACATGATCTTTTCCCTCCATGGCGATTTTAAGGTCGGCACCATGTAAACTCCCTTAGTGCTTTCCCCGCTGCATCTGCCTTTGTTCTCTGAACAATTCTTCTGGAGCCAGTGGAACATCATCATGCCCTGCAGTGCCTGTTAGTCCCATGGAAGGGTGAGATCAGGTTTTAAAGCACCTGCAGTGTCCAGCAGTGCTCAAGCAGTTAAAAGGAAAATCTCAGTAATGTCTAACTTAGAAGATTTGTAAATGCAAATTGATGACCTGCCATGAAAATACCAATTATAGTACTTTAAAAAGGACTGGTATCTGATGTGATAACATAATTACCCCAAACAACTCCATTCTGTAGTGTAAATATAAATTCAGTAACTCGTCAGTCACATAGACCAACATTCTATGGTACATCAGTAAGAAAAATACTGTGCACCTACAAGATAACAATTTTCAGATGTAAATAGCTACCCTTAATATGCCTATAATTACATGTATATACACTGTTTTCATGTTTTATACTGCAAAACTATGATTGCTTATTCTAATGGTATAATATATAGGCTTAATGGCCTCATATACTTGTAACTATTGAGGAAATAGTTTTATGTTATGTGGGGTTTTAAAATAAAATTTCTGAACAAAACAGCAGCAACAATGCAAAAGGCAAGACCTCTTTTTAAAAGTAACATGTAAAAAGGTTATGCTGAAAAAAAAAAGGTTATTTTTATATCTAGGACATATCTAAGGAGAGATGAAACTTTCCTTAGTCTACCCAGAAAACATTTCAGGCTTTCTTAGATGTTTTTCTGATTTTTTTTTTTTTTACTGCTTGCAGTTACAGACAAAATCCAGGGGAATTCTACTACTGGTACAGCAATTTTTATGCTAGAATGGTTCAGAAAGATATTAGGCCACCTGTGTCTTCAGGTGAAAGAAATGTGACATTTTCTGCTATTTAGAAATACACTTTGTGGGAATGTATTTTTGAAATGTAACATGAAATCACAGCTGTATAATATACAGTATATAAAAGTAACTGAAAATAAAGTATTTGCTGACATCTTGATTTAGGTGCAATAAAAATTAATTTACAGGGAAGTATTGAGGATGCTGCAAGCATTCCTTCCTTCAGCTTCAAACACAGGCTTCTTTCCCTACCACACCTCTTTTTTCTATGGAAGGCTGTATAACTTTCTGGGGTAAAGAGAATGATCTATAATGTTAGATCATTTTTGTCATCCTGTCACATAGACGACTGAAAAAGAAAATAGCCTTACTGATACATTTTAAAAATCCTCCACTAGAACCCAAACGCAAACATTTTTTTAATGTTCAGAGACGGTACAGAGGAAGGTCTGGCAGTGAATCTGTTCTCTATTTCTGGGTGACCGTGTGAGATGTTATTTGGTTCTGGTCTAGTTCACATTTTGGGTTGAGCAGAGTGTTCTGTGGTTTTGTTTTGCTTCTACTGTGGTAATTGCTGTTAGCAAGCAAATAACCTGCTGCTTGCTGAGATGAGACAGTCCTTTCTGAAGTGTTTATCACTGGTTTTGAATAGTTTTGAGGAAAACTTGAATAAAAATTGGAGATGAGATTGAAATGGCATCTGTGTTTGGACATTTCAATATTGTGGAAATACTTGAATTCTGAAAAGTATTGTCACTATGAACTATAAACACTGTGGCAGTAGCATAAGACACAAAGGAGATCAGAGAACTATTTATATAACAGACATAGAGAATGAAAATATCACTATTTTGGTGACTGTGAAAAGCTGCGTGTCCTTTGTGCAGTCAGAGCAACACAGCAGTGAGGACAAGTTAAAAATATGGGGTGCTGAGAGGTAGGCAGAGAAATGGACATACAGAAGCAGCAGCACAAGTACAGAAGGGCTGAGATTCTGCTGTCATTACAGATATCCTTCTGTACCCTTCATGATTCACTGGCAGCAAAATGCAGATGCAGTACTGATAGCCTCTCTGCTGAAGTGCAGGCTTTGGGACAGGAAGAAGTATTTTATACATTAGATGTGCTAATGCAGGCCAGGACTGTGAGCTGTGAACCCAGTATAGCCAAGGGACAAATCCTGAAGCTTGATGAGCTCTACAAATGTGTGTGTGAAATACTCAGCAGAAAGTCTTAGGTTGCCAGTAGTCTTTGGCCAGCATCATATATAAACTTTCCATGACCCACAAAGATAGCTATGCTCAGTGAGAATGTCAAAGAGGTTGAAACTGAGGGTAGGATTCTCAGGAGATGGAGGCCTAGAGAAGGAAAGCTAAATTCTCCAAGATGGATCTTACAGTCTGTTTACTGAATTCCCACAGGTCAATTAAAATGAACCCAAACTGAACTTTATTCAGCACTGTGTCCTCCATTTTGGAACAGGAATGCAGCAGATCAGTGTTTTCATGTCCTTCTTGCGGCTCTTTTTGCAGTGGTTATGCTTCACTGCAACAACTGTTTCTTACTGGCTGCTCTGTTAACTACTGCAAATGGAACACACGACCAAGTATTTTGTCTTTAAGTAGCTTTGGAAAGGTCTTATGGAAAGAAATTAAATTTTTTCCTAAGTGTGACTGCAATACAAAGTTAGTAAGGGATTCTTTTTTGGCTCTGGATATTCTTTATGTCCTGGAATTCTGAAAGCTGCTGTTTCCTCTCCTTCTCATCCCCTTCACTCCCCTGGAGTGACTTCTCTGAATTCAGTGTCAATTACTCTTGATCAACATTGCTATTAAGTCAGGTCAGAATCGGCTCCATTGTCTCCAGTGGAATTTTCCTTTCAAGTTTTGGCACCTTGTCCTTCCTGGTATTGCTGTTACATTTAAATTTTGATTTGTTTGTCAGAAATGCAGCCACGCAGAGTTCTGGTATTACTATAGTTATGCTCTTGGTTACAATACAATCTACTAAAAACTTTGTCTTAGAAAAAAACCCCAACCAGTTAGAAAGATCAACTCCTTCTGTTAAGGATCTCATATAAATGTCTATATCCTGGAGAAAGAAGCAGCATTAAATATCTTTCCTAAGGTTGGTCAAAAGTATGCAGATTTCTTGATTGCCATGAATATTTTTTTTTCTTATTTTTCAGAAAGTTTTTCTTAGCCTGGCAAAAGCTGGCCCAAAAAATAGCTAGTTTTGAGAAAGCTGGAAAAAGTTCTACACTGCATGATGAATGTCTGATAAATCAACTAGTTACCCCCTGGAGGGCTAAAGAAAACTATATCCAACCTGCCATTAGCTATGGTGTGTTTTATGCAAGCTTCAGCAGCATGAATATGTTTGATCTCTAAATCGTGTAACTGTGGCAGCAGTAATCCGTAGTGTATATACAGAACTATTAACTGGCACGGTTTATTTTTCCTATAAGGGGTAGTGTTTTCTGCCAGTAAGAAGTAGAGTTTTGTCAGTATAACTGGGGATCACACGCACAGTAAACACAGTGACATAGTTTCATAGTCTGTGGTGGCAGACTATGAATCCCTCACTCCTGTGAGGGACTCATCTATCCTCCCATCTAGGCGGTTTGAGGTTAGGAATTCTTGTGTCATGGTTTATTCTGTGATTTAACACTCTGATGTGAGGGGACACTTTTACCACAGGGGACACTTTTACCAACTCGCTGTTATCAGTTGCCTGCCATGACAGATGGAGTGAGATTGACTCAACTTGCAAGCATTGCAGAGATCTTTCCCACCCTTCAATTCTGGTATTTCCAATAGATGCTTTCTTTATGCCAGGGACTTCAGATGACTGAGTTCCCTTTGAACTTGTAGCTTCTTCCTTCTCAGTATGACTCTCTGGGGCTTGTCTGAGATGTCTTCTCTGTGTTCTGAGAGCTGGTTTTTACTTCCTCTCTCTGCTCTCTGTAGTCAGGTGTAAGACTGCTAAATGCCCTTTCCTGGGGCTTCAGTTAAGGTATAATGGGACTGAAAAAATGAAAGGCTTTCCTGTATAACAGTACCCAAAAAGTAAGAGAAAACAAAGGCATGAGAGAGTACAAAAGATTTTTTCATAAGATTTATAGCTCTGGAAGTTACAGGCAGGGCTCTGTGACAACTCTTTGTATGGGTTACAAGTAGAAATCACTTGACAAATCAGACAGTTACCTTTTGGGAACAAGAGAAAAAAAAACAGAAATTTCTCCAGAATCAGAAAAAAAGTCTTCCTCTTCCTCTACTCTTTCTTAAAAATTAATTTGACATTGATAATGATTTGGGATTTGCAAGTATCATAGATGCATGTTTAGAAGAGCAGATCTATAGTGGTATGGAACTGCCATCCAGCTGGCTGTTACTGTTGGATGGGTGTCCACAGCCATCAGTGTCTCGAGGATGTCCGTGTGTGGCAAGACTGAGGGAATCCGAGAGAGGGGTACTGTTCTGTCTGAGAAAGCTCTGTCAGCACAACAATCTGTTTTAATACTGTCTTAAGAATTCTTAGTGTGTGCTAAGATACCCCCATGCTTTTCCATGATTGAATCCTTCATTACTGTGACCCTGATAGTCAGAGCAGCTACACATCTTGCCCTGAACCTCTATTCATCATACCAGCTGTTTCAGGGCTACAGACTTCCGGAAAAGAGCTGTGTTCATCTGCCCCTGACCATACACCTGACACTAGAGAAAATGTCTGTGGCCTGGATATTGCTGAGAAAAGATTCTGCTGGGTCTGTGCCATTCTCCTGGTCTGTGTCTTTAAAGAGTAGGGGAGCCATGGGTGTCCTCTGTGTCTAGAATGCTGAGCACTGCTAGGTTCTCTCACACATTTTCATGAGGGAAGTAATGACTGTCTCATCTATTCCTGATGTGCTGAGACCAGAAGGACAGGGGCAAGCACGGCAGAGGTGATGTCTTGGGCCTCACAGCCTCAGTCAGGCATTCTGGTCCACTCTGGTTCCCATCACTGCCTGATGGGTAGACCTCAGTATCCATGTCCTAGTGCTTCCCCTCAGTCAGTGTCGTTTCCTGAGCCCTTCTGTCATGCTGACTGCGCAGAGGCAGAGAGCATGGATTCAAGGTCTTTTACAGAAGGAAGTTGTGACAGCTATGATGAATGAGCAAGAAGTTGTGAAGAAGCAAGAGTCAGGTGGGGACGTGAGGAGGCAATGATGGGAATAGCTTGAGATTATTTTGCAGGCCTGGGGCTGCCTACCTGTCTAGGGCAAGGTGAAAGGTGGGCACGTTTTTAGAGCTGGGACTTAACTGTCCACAACACAACATACTAGTTGGGGGGGAAATTGTTTGGTTGACATCTGCTTGGACATTGGCTGTCTAATGCAGAGGAAATTTCTTTGGTCTTTAGTGTAGGTACGTCCTACACTAAACTCAGACAGAAATCCAGTGGCAAAAAAACACAAACAATGCAGACAGTCTTTATGTTTCGTGTTTTTTTAGAGTACCTTATCACAGCATTTGCTTTATGTCTTTATTAAGGCATTATAGGAGTCCTCTTTTCTATCCTTGTCAATGTCATTTCCCTTACACTTTTTTTTTTCAGAAGGGTTTCCTTGACATTCTAGTTTTGTGTAGCTGTCAGTCAGTCTACTGTGGTGATAAATATAAGTACTTTTTCTATAAAACAGTATTAAGCATTTTTATTGGCACTGGCCATTTAATGAGTTAACCTTTTCCAATACTCCAATAAAAACTGTTGTTTGGCAAAGGATGATAAATTAATCTTCAAATTATTTCTATGCCATTAAGATTAATATTTATAATGCTTTTTTTTTGTTTAAGTATGTATATCTCTGAATATGCTATCCTTTTAGTGGTGCTATATAACAGCTCCTGTGTCTATACTTAAGCAAACCTTTCCATTCGCAAAATAGGAAATGCTGACCTCAAGACAGTATGAGTTATGGATTTCTTTTCATGACAATACATGATTGACTTTACTCAGGGTGTGGGAAGACAATACAACAGAAACTATAATGAAGAAAGTGCACTTCATTTGTCCTTCATGCAGACAGCTGTGGAGTTCCTCTAGTATTACATATTGCATCTACCCTGGTATCAATATAAGATTATTAGTACACAATAGTATTAAAGTTCTTAATGATTAATGTAATTAACAAGCAATAAAGATGTTTCTGTTACTGGAAATGCTTTTAGATACCATTATGGTCTCCTCCGTTGTGTATCTCATATATAAGTCTGTTCTTTCCTTTAGATGGAAGCTTCCTTCCCTTGCAAAAAGTAAAGGTGGGCCGGACAGTTCATCTGACATAAAGCACCTCTGGGCCGGAATACTTCTGTAAAGGAAGGAACTCGCTCACTTAAGAAAGTGGTGGGACATGCTGCCTCCTTTTCTGGCCATGCTTATGCTACCATTAAATAACATAAATAATAATAATAAATTATTAATAGAAAATTATACTTAGCACTTACATATGCAATTTATTACCAAAAGGTAGAGTTAGGCCATGTTCTCAGCATTTAAGTTTGATTCTTGTTAAGAATCAGACAGGCCTATTACTGTAGTTTAGAAATTACCTCCAAAAGTACAAAACAAGGGGCTAGAATAGGTACTACGCTTGTCATTAATCTGATGTCTAGACTGGCATCATGCATGTTGCAGGGAAAAACTGCACTGTAGTACTGTCAGAAAAGATCTTCAGAGAGTAGATATGTGAAGGTCTGTGTTAGAAGGCAGAGTAGATCTGGGTAAATTCAGGTTTCCTTATCTGTGGCTTATTATAGAGGTGTTTTCTGTTTAGAGGACTGAATATGAACTATGTCAAAAGGGAATGACTTGAGTTAGAAGAATGATAGTCTTACATTAGTAGTGGAAAGAGCAAGTCTGTTGTAAGGAGGGTAGTGAAGTAGTAGTATAAATGTTTTAGCAAGATGGAGGTAGCTCTGTGGATGTTGAAGCATTTGCTCAGCTGGGCTACACTCCATTAAAGATGTGACTCAGACAAAACTCCTGCTTAATCATTCCTAGGCAAACTGGGCAGCCATGCATTCCCAGTGTGAAAATATTGCACTGTTGATCTGTTTTGGTGGTATGCATGGCTTTAGAACAGCCATGACCCTAGCTTAGCTTTTGATGCTTTGAGAAAAGTTATGTGTTAGAAAGTACAGTTGGACCCGCATCACAGGCTCAGTAATAAATGATGTTCATTAGATGCAGGTATATTTGCACAAAAGAAACCCTGTTCCTTCTGTGACTAGGATGAGATATGCTGCTTTGCAGTGGAGAACCTGACTGATGTAGAGTAAAGCTTAACACATACCTAATTACAGAGCAGACTTCCCTTTTCTGAGATTCAGGGACATTAATTAAAGAAAGAAATTTATTACAACCTGCTCCATTATCTCCAGTCACCTTTACACAGATGAAGACTAAATTCTCTCTCTAACAGACTTCTTCACACAGAACTACAGCAGTTTGGCAGAGACTTTCTACATTATGTAGGCAAGCAAAACAGGATTTAAGAGTAATGATCCACTCGGTAGACCTACTATATAAATCATATTTCTTCAGCTACTGTCTGTTTCTCAGAGTTGTTTAGACTGTGAACCCATGAGTTAACACCTCTTTTGGAAAAAGGTATTGGCTCCTGGTCAAGCATCCTGGCAGAGACATTCAGAGCAGGTGACATATTTGTGCAACTGGCACAGGCACCAGGCTCGTGCTGAATGCTTTCCAACACATTGTGTGCATGGCACAGGTGTTGCAGGCTGATGCTTTTGAACTCGGTTGTGTCACTCCAATCTGCCTAACCCATTAGTGGGAATACTTTGTTCTCTAGTTGTGGAGGGGGCTACTAATTTCCAAATGTGGAGGCTAGTTTTGTGGTTTTGTATGATGAATTAACAGTAGCTTCAGAGCAGAAACAAGTGTCATTCTTGGGAAGGTAACTGTACTGAACACCTCCCAGGTTGCAGCACAGCAATTCAGTGTGGGAAAAGAGGTGTGAGAACAAAAACAGCCATGCTGGGTCCTTCCTTTGTAGCTGGTGACAAGGATTACAAACTCATCTCCATGGGAGTACCTGGAGCTGCTCATTATAATTCTGGCATGGACTAGTGCTCATAGGGGTCACAGACTTGCTGATGTATCAATCTGCCCTGACATCCAATTTCTATAGGAGCTATGTTCAGTGCTTACTGCAAGTCCTTCTGAATCCTTCCTGGAGCAGTCACAAGCCTGCCTTGTGCATCCTCATTCTCTTTTGAATAGATAGTGGGAGATTTTCAGGTCCATGCTAGTTCACTTGGTGTTACTCAATTAAGAAAACAACATGTAAGACTTCCATTATTTTCCCAAGCTCAGCACTGGAAGGGTTCAGGGCCTGCCAGGAGGTGCATGTCTGTCAGACGGCATTTTCCTGTCCTGCTTCATTGTTTGCTTTAGGTGTTCTATGTTGTAGTCCATTCAGGGAAGAGTACTTCATGCTTATATGGAAAGCATGAGGACAGTTGCATCAAGTTGTCTCTCTAAGAGCAAACACCAGTGCTTCCCCTCTTTGTCTAGCTGATGCCCAAAGACTACATGGTATAGTCTCCTCTAGGGACTGAGTCCATCTCCCTTCTCTTTGCTTAGGCAGAGATGTCCAGAAACAACCTCCCTGGTTCTTAACTTGTACTCACTCCTGTGTGTGCATGGGGCAGCTAGAAGCAAAGGAAGCAGGCTTCTCTCAGATGGGCTCCATATCCTTAAATTCATGGCCTAGGATGGTCATATGCCATCTTTCTTTCCTGCAGCAGCTTAAAGCTGTCATCCTCCCTAGCCTGTGTTTGGCTTCACTTTTGTAGGTCTCCTTTTACTATTTATCATCCTGTGCCAATCCTAGTTCCACCTGTATTTCTGCTGGGACATCTGGGTATAGCAGACCTTAGCAATCATGGCTGTGGGGCAGATTGCTGAAAGCATGAGACCATGTGTTGTTGGCTAAATAGATAGAAGGTCATTGCCTCATCCCTGGCCTGGATGCCAGCTCTGAAGATAGCTACTGCTGGGACAATGCAAGCACCTTACAGTAGCTTCTGTCTTAATATGGCCATCTGTGTTATCTCAGCTGTAATGCCTTTGAAACAGCACTGGAGACTGGAGCTACTGCTTCACAAAGCATAAAGGCAAAGTGGAACCATTAGGCCACAAAATTTTCTGGAAGAGGTGCTGGGATTGAAATCAGCATCATACAGACTGTGCAAGTGGGCATCTTGCAGTGTGGGTGCAGGGTTTGCGAACTCTTCACACAGTTGCCCCATATTCCTGCAAAAGACAAGCAGTGCATATACCCTAATGAAAGGGGACTTCTGGCTGATTCTTTCTGTACCAGTATTTGCTGTGTTGAATAGCAGATTGATTACAGTCATGTGCAGGTGCTCCGTCTATAAGAGAGTGGGTTTTCCCCTCAACTTACTAGTGTTACAGGGAGCTTGCTTTATTAGGTCACTCCTAGTTCATCTAATGAATTTTCAGCTTTCAGAGCTGAGATATATTTCACACTGAAGGGCAAGGAGAATAGTTTTTAAAATTGCAGAAGGAGTAAATAATTCTGAGCAGTGTTGAACCCTGCTGCCTAGCCCTGTGCTTCATAGATAATTGCTCATTGATCTGTCTGGTGGGAAGGAACTTCTGGATCTCTTATATCAACATCCTGTTGATTTGGGGATTTTGCCTTATTTCTGTCTCTCTTCTCTCTCCCTCACTGTACATTTTTTAGATTTCTATTTTTGAAAGAATGCCAAATAGCAGGCTAAACAGGTCAAGTACTGTAGGAGAGGACGAACGTGGATGGAAACTTAAAATGAACACAGGTAAAGAGCCTTGAGGAAAAGAAAATGCATCTTGCAGTCTCCTTTCAGCTACAGCGTATTTAGGATCGGTGACTGATGGCATAACTAAGGAGCAGACAGGATTACTGTGCTTATGTGGTGGCATTTTGTGCAAGTGTGCAGTGATATATTGGAGAGAGACTGTAAAGTACCTGAAACTGGACAATTGTAATTACCTTAGGCAAGTTTCTTCTTCAGACAGAGCTTTTCTCCTGTTCCAAAACACAACGTTGTCTTGCTTTATGCTCAATAGAATGATGTTTTTACCATTCTTTCTAACCAAGAGGACAAGTAGGATGCCTAAGAGCTTTGTCTAATCATTTAATTAATGATCCTGGTCTGTAATCTCTGTTCAATTTTTTAATTCAGTTTATATTACTCTGATTGTCCTTTCTGGACATTGGTTTTGATAGAAGTGATACTCTGCATCCCCTGAAGAAGGAGGGTCATAGTTAAGCTCTGAATTTATTAACATTGTTTTACTTCAGTGTTGGGCTTTCAAACCAAATATTACTCTTTAGTTTATATTAGCATATCTTTAATTGTGCCCCAGATTTCACATGTATATTTTGTGGATCAAAATATTATAAACCCTACAGTTTGTAGCACAACAGTTTATCCAGTTACCTTACTTGTAGGGAGGGAGGAAGTTTTAGTGCTCCGTGTAGGAAACATTATGGGTCTGGGTAACCATTCTGCAAAAAACCCTCCAACCATCCCACCTGAAGTATTTAAAACATATGGCTGAGTTTATGGTGTAAAGCTCTTAGAAAAACAGGAGAAGCCTGTGGGCAGATGCAGGAACTACACTGCATTGCTATACCTCCAAACTGGAGAGAGCGCCTCATGTCTTTGATGCTTACCTATCTTCTTATGTATATGAATACGTGGGGCCAAAAAATTTAAAGTACCTTCTCTTTATGTGAAGAACTTTATATGTCTTGATGCTTCAGTTTTAAGTGTTTAGATATTCTTCTGCTACATCAATTGCTATATATTTTCTCCAGTATTTAAGTACATTAATTTCTGGCTTATTAACTGCCAGTTTTCTACTCAGAGTAAGATATTCTGAGGAAGAGTATTGTGATATACTCATATTATGTTCTTCTGAAACTTTTTAGCAAACAAACAAAACCAAAATAGCTACACAAGCATGAATGGAAGATTCCCCAGGTCCCTATTTCACCTCTCATTGAAAAGTCATTAAAGTTGTGGCTAGTCAGCAAATCCAAAATCTAGCACCTGTTTCCCAGATAAAAAACAGCTGCACTCTATGTGTATTATTTAACCCATCTTCAATTTGCATACCATATGCAGTACCAGTTGTTTAAGTTGCTTTGCTTAAGGTGTTTTGGGATATTAGGTTTTCATAATAGATGAAAGGTTGATGTAGTAGGGGAGAACTATTGTAAAACTTCGTGATATCAGTATCTTGAAGTCATGAGATTACATGAGGGTTGAATTTTTGATTTGCAGAGGTTTTATTCCTTTATTTTTCTTTTAACTATGCACACCCCCCCTTTTTTTTGTCTAAAAAATTATTTAATCTCAGTTTATTTCTTCATTGGCTTTACTTAAGTCATGACTTCAAGAAGTGAAATGAAATCTTCTTGTTTTTCTTTCAAAATAATTTTAAAAAGACAAGCTCCCTGGGCTGGCCAGTCTTTTGGAATCTCTCTAATGCATGTGGGACATTCCTGTGATATGGGTTCATTTTCAGTTTTGTTCTCTTCCTTTAAAACAAAACTGGCATGTAAAACCACTTCCTTTTTATGAAAGTTATTGTCCTCTGAAGTATCTGGAATTTTGAAACTGAAGTCACATAAAATCTTTCTTGTCTACTTTAAACCTAGTGGCATTTTCTGCTGCCCTGTTTTGTTCATGTACATTGACAAAGGTCCTATAAAGTTTTTTACAGCCTGTGAAGTAAGATCAGATTAAATGAGGTAAGATCAGCTCTACTGCAGTCTAAAATGGCATGGAAATAACGACAGTGCTAGAGAACTTCGATCTTAAGCCTCTAGTAGACAAAAGGAAAGGAGTGGAGCTCAATCTGTATTTCATACTTGATAGGATAGTGCTTGACATTTCTCATTATATGTAATATTATCTTCTGAATAAGTTTTCTTATAAAAATAGTACGTTTATTTGTGAGATTCAATTAAAAATGAAGGGTGAGTTGTGGGGTTAGTAGGATTTTAGTGCTTGATAAACTTCAATTCAGGCTTGGGTTCTGCTATAGATTTACTGTGTGTTCGTGGGCAAGTTGTTTACTAATTTTAGCTAATTTTTATACTGGTAAAAATTAGAAATTGTAATACTTGTTTTCTCTTTATTATTATCCATCATGGTCAAACTGGTGATACTCCATTACTTACTCTATATGTATGATGCAGCCATAACTTCTGTGGCTTGAAGTTATCTGTCAAAATGTAGGAAAATAGAAGAAACAAATCTTGGAGATTTTGAATGTTTCCCAGCAGCTTCAGTTCCATATCACTTCTGTGGAAATCAGTGTCTTCTCACAAGATGAGGACATAACTGATATTTAAAGAGATCCACAGAAATTATACCACTGATGCAGTAATTATGATCTGTTGATTCTTAGAAACTTCACACTGTGCTGGATTTTCCTTTTCTTTCCTGGTTTTAAATTATGTTGAAAACCATAAATCCTTTCCCAAAATCTATTTTGCATATAATGACTTTCTAAGTGATTATTGCAGAGCTGTTTGTCAGGAAGGAAAGTAGATGATCTCTGTAGCAAGTTGCTTCACGTGACAACTCTGTTGTTAAATATTGGCTTGGTGATTCAGCATCATAAAACAAATTCCAGTTATTGATAGGTAATGCATAATTGCTAGAGCTGTGTTTCAGTCAGTAACTTTTTTGTAGTAGCATAAACTTACAGAAGTTCATCTCTGAAGTTCCTCAACTTAGACAAAAATAAACTCCATTTAAACATTTTGCTTCCAAAACCTTATCCTATTATAGTTTACAGAAAATCCCTCTAAAACCTTCAGCAGTCAGTGTCCACTGTAATTTTATTTTCACAAGAAAATCTTGGAAAAAAACTTTTCCAATTTAAAAGGCAGTTTCTATAGAATACAGTTTATACTTTGTACCCTTGGACAACCACAGAATAGTAACTTTTCCTATCACACTGATGTTTTCTCAGAGAAGATGTTTGAGCTAAGCAGAAGGGCAAAATAAGGTCACTAGCATTTTATATCTACAGTGAGCCTTAAGAAGTGAGTCAGACTTACAGATGGAATAATAGTTTGCCTTGTCATGAGAGCACACATCTTCAAAAGGTTCCTGCTTTGGCAAAAATAAAGTAAAAACCATAAGGAATCACTTAAAGAGGCTGCATAAATAATTTGCCATTTGTGAGCAATATATGCAAAACGATAGGACTGCAAGGACTGTATTTGATGGAAAAGCTTCTACACATTTAAACTGCCATCCTGGTGTTTATTACCTGGATCACCTCCGGGAGTCTGATAAACACCTGTGATCTGCTGGTAATTCAGTAAAGGAAGCAGCACTCTGCATGACCTGCTTTTTTCTCTCAAACAGTCATGGTGTAATAAACAGTGTACAGTGATTTTGAACATGCAAAGAATATATTTAGGTAAGTTAAGGCTACTACTCTTGGTTTAATGCTTAACAAAGCTAACAGCAGAATGGAAGTGGTTTAACATCTCAATATGGTGTACACAGACGTGGAAGGAGAGAGCAAAATACAATAGGAGCTAGTGGCACTTGGAGTGAGCAATTGAGTCATTTGTTTTAAAAATGAGAGTAAATAGTAAATTCCTTAAAGAGAAATAGGGGAAAAGCAGGGGGTTCTATTAACCTATACATTTTTAAAGTTACTACATGACCAGTAAAGTAATAATTTTCTGGAAAGCAATATTTAAATATATCCATCATCATTTAGATCTTGGACACATACTTAAATATTATTGATTATTTGCAATTGTGTGCATCCATGTGTAGGTATATTAAACCAAAAAGTAATGGTAGCATGTCAGTGATTAGAATAAAGTGCAAAAATGGAACTGGAGTTCCTAATTACTAGTTGTTTGGGTTTTTTTTAATTAAGAAATCTACAAACAAATTACAGACATCCAGTTTATAGCATTACAATCTTACAGGCTTGCTCTCATGAATATGGTAATTTTTCATTTTATGCCCTCTTGAGATGTCTTGTTAAAAACATTTTATTGGTAATCCTAAAATTCAGTAAATTTGAAGCCCTTGGCACCCTGAAGATAGTTAAAGTTCTTCAAAAAATGTCAGCAATAAATACTTGGCAAATATAAAGAATATGCACATTTTTCCCCAGTGGGCAATATATTTTTTTCCAGTTCTTATAGTCATGTGATGATACTGCAGTTTAGAATATAAGTGCATATTGATATTTTCTTCCAGAAACTCTGTGTTGCTTAGAGAGTGTGCCTCCCAGAGTTATTTTTGTGCAGACACCTGGAAGTGGTTACATACTTGCTGCAGCTTCCAGGCTAGTTTTGGACAGTCAGGTGTATGTATGAGCAAGTGGTCTTTATTTGGAGCAATTAAAATTCTAACATTCTCCTCTCTTGACATGCAATTACTAGGGCTCTGCTGTTCCCACTAATTGCTCTTGCTGGGGACATTGGTGAGGAGCCAATGATTTTGATGGGTAGTGGATTATCATTTTTACTCTGCTACCTGAGAAAAAAATCATTTGCAAAATCCCATGTGTAATTAGCAAGACTCATGATTAATTGTCCTGCAAAATTAGCTTCACTGTTGCTTTTATTTTACTGCTTCAAATATTAATTAATGTTAACTCCTTTCCTTCAGTTCTAGCTTCTGAATATTCAACATGGCTTTGAAAAATTAGTCCGGGCTTCTACTTGCATTAACATGCTGGAGCTTTGATTTCTGAATAAGTATTCTGATTTAAAAGATCACACTTGGGTCATAAATAATTTTTATAGGAGGACAAACAAAGCATCAAAGCATCATGGGAAGGCATTCATGCACTAACTGAAAGTAAATTGTTTCAGTAATGATTCATTCCCCCAGCGCTTTTGGGGAAACATCAGCAAATATGCAAAGCACTGCATTGTGTGGGGCAAAACAATTATTTAATGACAGCAATCAATGTATATATTTTCAAATAAGTAGCACAGTGAGGGAGGTAAAAATGATGCTGGACTAATACCATTTTAGTACCAAATTGTCCTTTAAACTTTGAACAGTTGCAGTATCTACTTTCTGCATTTCTATGAATTGCAATTCTTATGTTTGGGGTAAGGTGGAAAATGCTGAGCCTCCATACTTCAATGCTATTTGTCATAGTGGTCCCACAGCTCTCAGGTGTTTAGTGCTATGACTATGACAGAGTCCAAAAGCATAGAAAGGACCTGGTGAAGACAGTTCTTGGGTTACTGGGATGCTAATGGATTGAATCACAGGATAGCTCTTTAAAACCAGCGATAAATGTCCCAAGACCCCTGAGAGCCTTGGGTTTTATTCTAACAGTGTTTTTATTTTGCCAGGTTAGCTCACACAACTCCTCACAACAGAGCTCTTTTCCAAACACTACTGATTCCTCCCAGCACAGCTGTAGCACTACCTGTAGAACACTCCTGCACTAGTTACAGGCTTAATTTTACCCCTGCATCAGTTCTTGCTTTATTTCTTCTCTGTTTTCAGCATGCAGCTAGGGGAATTTCTCTGTAATTCATCAGAAGAGCCCTTGCCCTCCTAGATATTCTTCTCATTATGTAATAATGTCACTGCAATCTTGTCATAAAACTCAAAGTTGAGCACTGGAGAGAGCAGGAGGAGTGAAGGTGACAGCATGGTATACTGGGCAACATATTTGGCTTCATTATCAAACCTAACAGGAGAATCAAATATGCAAAATTTTGCCTCTCTCACTCTTCTCCTTAAAGTGTGTATCTCTTCTACCAGCTTTTGTCAGACTTTTGTAATGCAGTGCAGGACACAGAAAGCTGTAACTATGTTTTATAGTTGTAGTTATTTCTGTAACTGAGGACTGATTTTGGCCTTCTATGCCTGTAAAGTGACATCACAGCCAGTTTGCCTGGCTTCTGCACAGCAGTTCTGTTCTGCACAGCTCTATATATTAAATAACCAAATAAATCACTTTCTCATTCTTTGAAAATGAGTGCTTGCCCCAAAGCTATGCTGATAGGTACACCACTGAGAATTCTGCTCTTTGTAGGAACTGCCTTTTGTCATGCCACCTTTTTCTGATGATGGTGCTCATTCACCTGAGAGGGTATGTATCACATGGAAAGTGTTCCTCCATTAAACCACATAGTTAGTTTTACTTGCTTTTGTGATCAAGTGAATGAGTTCGACTGTTTTTTCTAATACTGACCTAGGAGATCAATGACAGAAAAATAGTGTTACCTTTATAGCTGAAATTAATTGAAAATCAGACCTGAATCCAACTTTTATTTCAGTCACACCGTCCATAGATAGTGATTCCAGAATTCTTTACAAGCTCATTAAAGAGCTTGTGCCATCTTTCTCAAAACTCTCTTCTTCTATACCCTTCTCAAATCTCAGCTTTAATAACTGGCTTCAGTGTACAAGCCTCTTACCCCTCTTAAGAGGCTCAGACATGTCCTTCTCTAATGTAAATTTAAAAGGCTACAGTTATTAATTCAGATTTTCCTTAGAGCCTCAGGATGTCTTCATAAATGAGTGAAAGACAAGAAATAAATTCCAATCTGGATCCAAACATCAAGGAAGGTTTCACATTTTACTTGGATCTTTGAGATTCTTTGAGGAAATAAAAGACTCTGTGAGTCTTCTGGTGTTCATCTGTAATTGCTTAGTCAGACTAAGGTGCAACCATGAAGCCAGAATTGATTCACATGCTTTTCTAATTTCAGCAGAAACAGTCGTGGATAGTAGTGGTTGCAGAGAAGGAAGAAGGAACACTTGCAGATGTGCATGTATTGAGTGCTTGCTAGAAAAAATCTTATTTTGCCTCTGTCATGCTCTAAGAAGCCTTTTCTACACAGAAAAAGTAGTTACCTATTCTAATAAGTACCCATCATTTTTCCTGTGCAGTCTTAGCTCTGTGAACAATCTTTTCTGAAGTAATAAGTGGCCTTCTTCCTCTTAAATCTAGTGTTTTAAAAAGTAACTTACTGTGTTCAAGTCCCCCATGCACTGGTGTCATGCTGCAGCATTCTGCCTGAGAATAACTGAGGGATTTGGATCACAGGTAGGGTCTGGGGGAAGGAGGCTTATTTAGGAATTTAAATAGGAAATATTTCAGATTTGGTTCTTGACAAAAATGAAAGCTTTGGTCTACTAAATTGATAGAGCTTAATGAAGCACAAAAGAGAATCTGAGATACAGAATTTGTGAAGGTTGAGACATTTCTGTTTCCACAGCTGTCACATTTATTGGTCAAGCATCCCCAGGGGCGACAGGTTTTGCTGCAAAATGGAAACAAAAGAAAGAGAAATCAGTCAATATTCAAACTTAAAATGGAACAAGTATTACAAAACTAGCACAGACTTCTGTGTATGAAAGAATTCTCCTGAACCTCCTGCCATGTTGAAGTTTCTAGACTGTACATGATGCACTCTCCATCTTCCAGCAATGCCCACAAGATTTGCACATGCAATTCTACAGGAGCGAGTACAGTCAAGTTGAGAGTCACGGGCACACTGGTCATTATCTGAGTTTCTCTCTTAGTAGACAAATGTTTTGAGAGACTGTACAGCTGATTTTGCAAGTATCTATGTAACTACAGCTGCTTAAAAAAGTTAAGAACTTGCAGAGTCTGGCTTTAAAAAAAAAAGTTAAAAAATTTAAAAGTTCAAGCGCTCCAGATTCTTTCACTGTATTAATATTTGCTTTAAAAAAAAACAAAAACCAAAAACCAAACCATATTTGCATATAACATCCATTTCACAGAGTGGGGATTTGCTCTGGTGATTATTCTGTTGTTTGAGGGTCAGATTCCATCCTTAGTTGGTTTTGTTTGTTTGTTTGACACGAGAATGTAGCTTTCATAGCTGTGGGTTTTGCTGTGTTATATAAAAACACATGTTTTCGAGAAGGGCAAGGTTAACCCTACGTCATGGAGAGTGTGCAGAGTTCCAGATGGCACAACACTGTCCCTGAGCCACCTGCTGCATTACAAACACACTGAGTAGATTTTGGGGCGACTTATTTTCTCCTTTCCACTTATCTTTTCTTCTCTATTTTATTTTTTCTCAAAAAAAAACAAACAAACAAACAAAACAAAAAAAACAAAAACACACACAAAAAAAAAAACAAAAACAAAACCAACCAAACAAACAAACCAACCAACCAACCACATCAACCTGGAGGCAGAGAATCATGCCTTGTCTTTCTCTTCTGAACAAGTATCCCTTTAGCTTTTCTCACTAGGAGTAGCACCCTGTTAGATACTAGCAAGAAATGCAACTGTTTTATGATTTTTAACAAATAAATTAACGGACTGTTTGATGTGTGGGGAAGGACAGAAAGGAAAGAAAATTTTTTACATGTGTCTCTACCTCTTATGAATCAAATACAGCTTCTTTCTTCAAATTGGCTCTATCAGGAAGCTAAAATACCCTGAAGGTTAGCTACAGCACTATCTGCTGCTGAGATGGTATTTACTGGATGATGAATATATTAGTTCAAATTTAAATTGATTCTATGGTGGGGTAATGTTGATACCATATTTACTGCTGTGTTTCAGTAGTGTGGGCCAATCATTAGTGTGGAGAGAGGAGGAAGAAAATAGCTTAAAGGTGACACTGTGTGAAATGCAGGAAATGAACACTGCTTTAGAAATAATATATTTCTCCTGTTATGTTAATTTTTCAAAATAAGCTTAGAATTAAGTGTAATGTTCATTCACTAGGTGCATTTATACTAACATATTGTTAGTGTGTTTAGTCACATCTAGAAATATGTTCTTCATATTTGCGGTTGACAAAGTAAAGAGAAATCAATAAAAGTAGCAAAAGTGCTGAAGTCATTTCAATAAGTAAAGTGCACATTAATTTAAATTTCACACTTGACATTGTTCTGGACTAATCATAGAAAATAAGACATTGACTTCTAGTTCCAAGTTCCAAGACATGGGGAAATCCTACAAATTTATTTTCAAAGTGACACTGCAATTAAAATAAAAGACCTCTGACTGCAGCAGTTTAGGCAGATGTTGATGGTATGGTAAACTTTCTGAAAAGCCTGAAGTCCATTCATATGGATGACATAAGCTTGAGGAGTTAGCAAGCAAACAATATTGAGACACTGGGTCTGAACATGTTCTGAAACATCAAAAAGCTCTTCCTGCCGTTTTCAAACTTCTAAAAATATGTGTGAAGCCTGTTCACAATTTAAGGGGAGATATACAGAGAGCTGGGGGTGGTTATACAGGAAATTAGAAAAGCCTTGTCTCATCAGAGTGAAATAAATATGCCATCATATAAGCAAAGTAATTGGAGGGGTGTGTTCATTCTTTTGATGTCAAGCAGGTGTTTGTAAAATAGAATAAACATTTATAATTTATACTAGTGATAAGAAAGTATTTTAAATTATACTGAAGAGAGATACCTAGCTTGTGTCTCTCCCTCACTTTTCCATGTAAGAAAGAGAGGACTGGAAAATGCTATTTCCCGCAGCTATCTGTTCCAGTGTAGACTGATCCTCTACACACCTGCTTTTCTGTGACATATACCAAATCACATTGCAGGATGCAATGGAAGTAGCTTGGAAGGCAGACTACATTTCAGGTGCAGTAAGTAGATATACTTGTGGGAGGCAGGTGGCCCATTTTTTCACCAGAATCCAGTGTACATTTGGATAAACTATAATGATATCAATGTGAACTGGGAACCAAATCTATCTCAAAAGTTGGCCATCAATCTAATTTTATGTATCTTGCTCATATTATTATTGATTTTTGTTTTGATCATTTTGGATTGACCTTTTCAATAACAAAATTTCAATACCAATTTTCACTTTGGATTTACATGCTTTTTAACTTATATTTGTGGATGAAAACATATTGAGTTAGTGATTTTTTTTTTAATCTTTGCTTAGTAGAACTGGTAGAAACTGTACATTTTACAAACCTGTCCAGTCCCAATGTGATACAAAATTGTATTAAAACATGTTCCTCTTGGAAGGGTTCAGACAATATTTACAATACAGGATCACATTCAGAAGGCAAGCTATTGCTGAGAACGCCCCTATCAATTGGAACAGTTGGGAAAGTGATATACCAAAGGGCTTAAATCAACGCAAAGTGGTGGTTTGCATTCCTTTTTGACCCATGTGCCTTAACTGGGGATCCTATGTAGCTATCAGTGGGCCATAACGCTATTGACAGAACTTGGATAACATTTTGCTAACTAGCTAATGAAGAAAGTGAATTAATATGTTTTGAATTGACTTGTTCATTTCCTTTTCATTTCCTTGTTCAATTTCCTAGAAAAGATGTCTCTTGATTAGGATGCAGTTCCAGTTGAAATGGGGAAAAGGAATGCCATGCCACTGAATGGTGGGCTAAGGAGTGAGCTAAAGCTCTTCTGAGTCCATCCTTTCTCCTTTGTAAATTTGCCCAGACCACTAATGGTGAAGCAGCTAAGAGTGATGTGATTTCAGGGCACACAGCTTTGCCAAGGTTTTGGTGGAGCTCAGATAGGATGGTAAAACTCTTGTGTTTACAGCTATGGAAAGTCCTCTAGTCCTCTAAATTGGTGAAAGAATGAAGGCTGTACACATACAAACACCCTAGTTAACAAGGATCTGGGGCTATAAATGGGACACTTGAACTGTGAACTGGATCGTACTATACTATCCTCTTGGACAAAGGAATTCTTGGTAACATGTGGGATGCTGGAAACAAGGATAGAGGGCATGGTCCAGGAGCAGTGGACATAAAGGAGGCAGAAACACAGACTGGGGATTAAATGTGGAATGTTTAAAGGGAAATGTAGGTATCCTTCGGGTTGCGGAATATGTCCGGAATCCCTAATTTACAAATTGTGAACTCAAATTAAGAATACCACATTATTTTCTTTACTACAGTCTTTAGGTATTCCCATGAATGAAATGTGGTATATTTTTGTTGACATCATGCGAAAAATAAATCAATACGTTTGTGAGAACTTATTGACATGTTGCTGGATTTAATGGCATACACTCCTAAGAAAATATCTGGAGTTAACAGAGCAAGTTTTTTTCAGTACTCAGATGACTGCATTTCACTTGTAAAATTTAATTAATTTGGTTGAGGGAAATACATGTTAAATAGTTCAGGGGAAAAAAACATACTTTTAATAGAAGCCCAAGATGCTGGAATACCAGCCCTGAGGAGCTGCACAGAGAAGATGTTATATGTATCAGAATTCTAAGCAGTGTACCTAGTCCTTTTGATTTTTTTGGTCATGTTTCATTATAGTTCCTAGCAGATTTTCTTTATTCCTTGGTTTCAATATTTTTTTCCCTGAAAGATGCTTAGGCTTGCAGTAAGTCATGCAGCCTACATGATGGAGGCCCAAGCTGTGTTAGTGTCCTTCCTTAGCTAGTCCTGATTAGTATCCATCTGGAGGGTTAAAAAGTCACTGAGTCTTTTGAAGAAGGTAGAGGTATAGTCATCATCTACTCCACTTACCAAATCTGAGAATGTCTTTCTGCTTAAAATAACAGCTTATGGCAAACTGTGATTTTTTTTTAGTATTTGAAATGGGGATCTGAAAGTAAGACCACTTAGGTACTTAATGTAAGCTTAGTATACTAACTTTAATCATCTTTAAAAGCAGGCTCCTAAACCTATTATTTTATTACTGTTTCACTCATTCTTCTGTTAGTGACTCTACAAAGTAATTAATAATAGTTTATAAATTCATCATTATGACTGTGACTAGTGCTGTGCTGTCATTTGTATTTTTGCAATGACTTGCTGAATTCCCTCTTTTCCACTCTTTACAACTAGGACTTTTATACTTGGAAAAACTTCCACACGGAAAGATATTGGAATAGGCTGCCATCCCTGGATGTTTTTAAGCATCGCTTTGATGTAGTGTTGGGGTATATGGTCTAGGGGAGAACTTGTAAAACAGGGTGAAAGGTTGGACATGATGATCCCATGGGTCTTTTCCAACCTAGATGATTTTATGATTCTAGGACAACTACGATGGGAAAGTATTTTATTTTCTGTTCTTTTGCCAGTATAATGTCCAAATAACCTTTAACTTATCTTGCAATTTATAGGTAATTTTGACACTTAGCGATCACCCTAGTACCTGTATGACCTGTCTGTGCAAGTAGTGCTGGAACCTTTCCTGAGAAGAATCTATGCCTGAGTTCTGCCCATCACTCAGGTTTCAAGGCCATATGGTGTGCTGAAGTATAATTCTCTCTTGTGGTTCTGGCAGAGCTTGATGTGGATGGTTGCTCTGCAAATAAATTCTTTGAATGACCATGGACAGGAGGAAGAAATTCTATAAAATTAAGGTCTATATTCATAATCTTTGCATTTACTTCCAAAGTATCACATATGTATGTCTAAATTAATGTGCTCTCCTTGTAGGTGGTCTTTTCTGCTGTATACCTAGATCTTTCACATTTTGTGGTGTTCTATTTAAAAGTGAGCAATGCACCTAGCTTTGAGTAAAGGCTCAGCAGTTGATGACAAAGTTAAGCCTGTAGAGGCAGCTGTTTCTGACCATTCTATTCCGCTCAGTAATACAGCTTACACTAATAGCTTCATATACTTGATCTTTGGGAATTGTTTCCAGAGCGTCCTGTAGATACTTACAGTTTACAGAGGATAAAAAAGAGTGTGGAGAGGTTAATGGGAGAGACATTTGTTGATGGATAGTAAATGTGTAAGAACCACCTCTGCTTCAGAATATCCCCAAGATGAAAATAGGAGGAGGCTGGAAAATACGAGAGGGAAGTATATTTCCCTTCTTCTTACTCTTCTGCAGGCATCTGCTTATGATCTTGGTGGCAGAGTAAAAAAGTAGTTGGACCTGCTGAGCTGAAGAAGTATGGCTATTCTGAAACACAGTGGAGCTCTAATAATTAAACCTTTAAGTAACAACATGGTAATAGGTTTTCTGGTGTACAAAGTGAAAATAAAATCTATCTGGCCTGCTGTAAATTGGGTTTGGTTTATTTAAATCATTTTCTCACTGATTTTTACAAGATGATAAACTTGCAAACGGAAATTCTTTTAAGCCATAAATACCATGCATGCTGTCATGCCTAGAAGTACAGATAAAACCAATAGGATGTTAAAAACAGTTGAAGTGCATTCCTTTTCTACCTGGTTCACTCAGATGAAACTGTCTGCTCTCATTTTGGGCATACGATGTTTGACCCTTGCTTGTAGATACAAATGCAATAGAGCTCCCATCACTTAGTCACAATGCACTTAATGACAAATTTGTCCACAGTGTTTGACCTGAAAAGTGGAGGCTTAACCTTACACGGAAGCCTCTGAAGTTTCTTGCATCTGCTTTATCTCTGTAAACATTCTCCAATCTTTCCCCTTATTCATTGCAGACAGGGCTCCTGGGACTCTATGGCTGCAGGTCTGTTCTTTGAATTTTATATTCTGTTATACTCTTCTTAATTTTGTGGTTTTCCTATTATGTGGCTCAGAGAAAAAGGATGTAGTAACACCCACTGTACTTTGCTTGGTTTTATGCTACTCTTGTATTCAGTCAAACAAACTCTTTTTTTAAAAAAAAATAATCTTTTTTTATTTCAGGTTATGCATTCAATGCATTTTTTTTATCATGCCACTGTATTTGCATTGTTACAGTTATTTAAGGATTTTCTGTATGCTGCACTCAGTGGAGCACAGGCAGCTAGGAAAAAACATAACTTAGTTTGTTCATCAGCTTTTCATTTTGGTGGAACATGGGGAATGTATCACTTAAAGGGGAATAGTCCTGTTCTTCTTTGTGCTTATGACTGTCTTGCACAATTTTATGGCTCTTTTGCCTTTTTATTGGTGTGATTCATTTGCATATAACATAAGAGGAAAGGGACTGTGTACATTAGATCAAGGGTCTGTTTTGCCAAGTATCTTGTCTATGCCTGGGAAAGACGAAAAGGACAAATCAAGCATGCCATGAATATTCCCAGAATATTCTTGCTGCACTGTCTGAGCTGTGTCTCAACATCTTCCATGAGCATATCTATCTGTTCTGAACCCATACAAATGTTCTGCAATCACAATGTCACCAGGAGTAATTGCATATAAAAGTCTGGAATGTTGTGTTTACTACAGAAATTATGTAGCTATTGCAGAAAGTCTGGGCTTTCAAAGCAATACAGTTCTGAATTATGATCCCACTTAGAAAGTTCTGATTTGTCTTCTGAAGGGTTTGAGCTTAAGGTTCAAAGTCCCAGTGAAACTTAGAATTGATGTACCTGCATCACACAGACACAGGCCTTCCTGTTTTCGTTTGAACTTGACAAGTCACTTCAATGACTTTCAACAACATTATACAGAGGGTGGCATTAGAAATTCCACCCCCCCATCTCTCCCTCCTTGCAGGCACAAGCACTTGCCTGAGAAACAAATTGTCTCAGCTTCACCTGAAGAGAATCAAACACCTTCTGCTGCTGTTCTCAGGTATTTGTTATTAATTTCCAACACTTAATTATTTGCTATTAAAGATGTGAGGCAAATGCCCTTTACCCATGAAGGTTTAGGCCTTAGACAAAACTTTTACTAAATCTACAGGTAGAGTCCAATAACATCTTTACTGTTGACTTTGACTTTTGAGTCTGCTTTACTGTTAGCCACATAGCTGCTGTCAGAAGGCCACTAGCTGTCATTTCTGGGACTTGCTTGTCTTTGGCTGTTGGTGCTGGATACTCAGGTGAGGTGACTAGCTTTAAGGCTGCTATTTCCCGCCATTCTCTGTTTTGGAAAAGATGCCATCAAGTTAATCTTAAAATATATCTATTCTGTGACTGTCTCTTTTTACCTCTATCAGCTTTCACTTTTATCTGAAATGTTCAGTCTCTCACTGCACAGACATTTGAGCTCCATGGCTGGCTAAAAATCAGGATTATAGCCTAAAAACCAGAATTAGATTGTAGGCTGTTTATCCTTCACTGCTTTAGATACAAGGACTGAGTGACTGCCAAAAAGAAGTACAGTAGCTGCTGTTGCTGCAGCCAAGTCCAAGTAGGGTTGTGAATCAAAATCTTCATTTACCATAGTTCACAGCCTGGTACATTCACTTCAATTAGCTTTAAAAATAATTGATATTAATATGTAAGGCAATGAATTGCAGCAGCTGGGAACTTTACACACTTCTCCTCTGTGTCTCTGCTATGGGCTTCACAGGTTCTTCGTGGAGTGGGTGGGTTGTAGTTTCAGTAATTTCTACAGAGTAGTAATTTCTTTAGCTGCTGCAGCTTATTCTAAAAGGGACTATGAAGCAGAGCCAAGTCGTCATCTGGGCAAAGACTGAAGAATCCTGTTCTCTTAAGCCAAGTTACTTCTAGAAATAGTTCCATATACTATCCATTGCACAGGAAATCTGAAGCTGAGCCAGGAAATGTATCTGTGTCTTCTGAGCTATGTTACACCTTTTTAATATCAGAGGTATTTTCCAAAGCCAGACTTGAATTCAGTAGTTTGAGCCAGAATTTAAAATTCTCTGACATCCAACTTACACGGAAGTTCAGACTGCTCCAAATCTGCTACTGCAGTCACCCTGGTGCTGCAGAAGCTCCTTTTCTCTCCTCTGAGAAGAGGATGGCGAATAATAGTGCTGCTGGACCTCAGATAATTAGTGTAGTACCAGAGTAGTACTATTTTTGTCTTTTTCTCTTTGCTCAATGATGTGAAATAATGATGAAAATAACACAGACTTAAGTCTTTTCCTCTCTGAATTTCCTGTGCATATTATATATCTAAACAGTGCTAGCCCTGAAGGCTGAAAAGGGTCATTAGATCATCTGTTTATTTCTATAAATTGTAAAATTGTGGCTTTCCTGACATTGCCTCACACCTTTTGCTGGACCATGGGATCTTCTCCATTGGCATCCAGAGATCTAAAGGCTAGCCAGACACCATTGTCTGGATTATTTTGGCCCTATGGCTGATAAGCTTCAGTGAGTAACTACTCAATAGTCTAAAATAAATGTTTTATGTAAAAAACAAATTGACTTTGCAAACACTTAAATATTGTCCTCAACAATATGCCATGCATATTGCAAACTCAGAGTTAGATTCAAACACTGAATTATAACCTATAGCCTTGTCTCAAGTTTCACTTTAGAACAGATAAAACTTTCCCAAGAAGTACTTTCGCCAGATGCCGGGTCTGTATTTGTTTTAGAAGAGCTGAAGTATAATGAAGTACCTGTCTTAAGACTTTACAAGATACGATTTGCCTGGTTAGTGCTAAAGCTTCATTTTTAATTCCCTCTTTATTATGGGAGTTGTTCTCTCTGAGAGGGTGAATCCTTTTGTAATTCTTTAATAGTAGGTAAAACCCTTTTACCTTTGCAAAGCAAAAGCAGAAATCTTGCAGTGTATTTATCTCTTCAGGGGCTGGGGATTAATAACCAATTGCTTATAACATCTTTATAATAATGCATTTATAATTATTTACTGAGATGATTCCGTAGTTAGGTATGTAATATCAAGGACTAGATTTGGCATGGTGGAAAATGCCATATCGTTGGCTAGCTCTAGGAAATATAAGGCTTCAGACAGTGCTTTTTGTGTAATTCCATAAACTGTAATAAGAATAGGGGTAATTACATTAATGTCAATTAAGCTATTAATAATGCCCATCTTGTCATTCCTAAATATAGCAGTCACTCATACATACTACTGTCACCTGTAAAGACTGTACATAAATGAGATCATGGCTTATTTATGCTCTGAAATCTGGCTGACAGACAGCTTGTATGCCACCAAAATAACTATTATTTTTATTTTTGAGAGAAACAACCTACACTGTTTGAATAAGCCATGTCCTGTAAGTGTTGCCTCATGCTAAACACACAGCTCCTGTGTAATTTATGGACTCCCAGGACACCAGTAACTCTCTGTGTCACTTCCATTTATGCCAAAGCAAGCTTTGTCATGACTGACAAAAGATCTTTTGCAGCATCTCTGTGCACCTGAAGAAATGTCATCTCTGTTGATGACTTCAGGTTTCCTGTATGACAGGCCAAAACTAGCAGTGTGACTGCCCTTGCTAACCATCTCTTGTAGACTCCTGTAATCTGCCTGCATTTGTGAAATTAAATTCTGTTTCTAATACCATTTATGGCTTGTTAATTTGTCTAAGGCAGAAATATCACTGGAGAGTTTAAAGACAGTCCTGCAATAATGCAAATGGACATGCAATCTCCATAAAACATGCACAGATCTATATTTAATAAAATAGTTGCTGGAAATTAACAGAATAGTTTCACAAAATGAAAGGCTGGTTGGTGTGTTGTGCAGCGCTTCAAAGATGGTGTTTAAATGCTCAACAACATCAGCTCCAGTGTGCAGAGAGCTATCATTACCAAATTTCAAGGGTTACTGAAGGGGTCATTCTTGGAACTGGGCTGTCCTTCAGGTGAGAAGAATAAAATATGAGAGGAACCTTTCAGTCAGAGCTCATGACAAATGAGAGGCCACAGCCAGTTCCTACAGGAACACCGAGAGAAGTACCATGATCTGCCTACATCAAGGAGCAGGAAAGGAGGCAACAGATGATATGTATGCACTAAGGGCAAGAGGGAAAAGGGAAGTAAGAATGAGACTGGAATTGTTTGTGAACACCTCTAATATTCTAATGGTTCTTAGCACCCTACCATCTTCAGAGAGCCCTGGGTAAGGTTGTAATATCTAAAGTAATTTTTGTAATAAAGTTGTCTGTAGCTCTAGGCCATAAATCACAGATTCAAGTTCTCAAACTTATTATACCTTACACCCTCTTTCTATTAATACTTTGGTTTGGATGAAAATTTTCACTTAATATGAAGGTGGGGAAAGTGAATAATTATTTCATCCCTGTAAAGAAGTATATGTTTATGTATGACTTATGAGAATTATTTTCTGAAGAGTAACACTTTGTTTTCTTCTACCAAAGGAAAATATAATTTCAATGAACCTGCTACTAATTCTATCTTATTTCAACTGATTTCCTACCACAAGATTTTAATGAGCCTACAGCTGCTGCGAGTACTAGCCATCAGGCGGGCTGCCCTCTGCAAGTTCATATCCTGTGTAGCTGAATCTTACTCCTGACTTGGCTTTCATTTATTCCTTCCTTGCCCACTTATTCCTTGTTCCAATGAAGTTAAAATTACCCCAGTAATGCAAGATGTCTCAAAAACGTTTTAATATAAAAGAAAACAATATGGTATCTTTACAATTATTAGCATTTTAAGAACAGCTGGGTGCATTGATACCTCCTTGACCATTTTTATCTCTTTTGAGTCAAAACTTTGTCATCTTTGTTAACTAGGCTTATTTGAAACAGCTGTTTAAACCCTCTTCTGGCATTTAAATTTCTTTCATAACTTCTCCCAGTAAGCACAAGTCCGGTAAAAAATGGCTTCTTCCTTTAAATAAGGGTCCAACACAGAATAAGAATGAATGTTGTCATATGAAGTGCATTTCAAATGTAATAAAGCAGAAAAGAGTTCCTGGCCCCTGTGTCAGTTGTAAGAGGGTGCACAGTGTGATCACTATAGCTCAGTGGCTGCAAAGCAGAAAATGAAGATTGTAAAAATGTCACATAAAGAAAAAATGCACAGTGGATTCATTTTGCGATGCTCATAATTCAGTAATGCCTTTAAGTAGCTAGAAGAAATATAATAAATGTTTTTCCACAACATTGATCATACTGTATCAGAGGAAATATTAGTGTGCAGGGAGCCATGATTATGCTGGTAGTAATTCTTGGTACAGAAAACTCCTAGAAGATGGGATCCTTTATAGGCTGAACTTTTATTGGCTGCAGTTATTTACCCTTAAGAATACACCTAATACACTGTCCTGTAGCTAAATATTTTTGTGAAAACTCAAAGCAGCAATTGTCAGTAAATCAGAAACCCTGCAACTTTTTTATAGAATTTATGTTTTTCCTATGGGCAGTCTGACATATCCTGAGATACAAAAAAAATGACCAGTTGCCCATGTAGAACAAAATTTCCTGCAGTGATCTAAAATCTGGATTTTGTCAGACAGGTTTGTTGTGCATGATCCCATCAAACCATTGCCTGTAAGTATAAAGTATCCTTAAGAAATTTAATATGATGTTAGACTATACAGTAGAATAAAGTACACATTATATGAAGTTTATACACATCTGGGCTTTGGGATGTCACCAAGATGGCAGCACTGATTCCTAGAGATGGTCCTTTGCTCCTCAAGTCACAGGACATGGTAGTGCTGGTGAGAGGTGTGGTTCAGCACTGCAGGAGCACCGCCAGTGGGCTGGGGACCAAGGGTCCCCAGCAGAGGCTGACACAGCCATGCTCTGCTCCAGGGATGGCACACAGGTGCCTGAGCTTGAGAAAGGAGAGCAGAGGTTGAGGTGAGGAAAGTGGAGGCTAACAAAAGGTTCTTCTGTGGATGACGAGATGGCCCTTCACCTGAACTGGACTGGCTGAACGTGATGTGTGGAGCCTGTGTGCCCAAAATGCATGTTACTGGCTTCTGGCCTCTGAAATAACCTGTTCTCTCTAGAGAAAGCACTAAAATATTAGTGTTCATTTATCACTGGGCTCCTTTCCAAAAGAATAGTTGAACATGGTTATAACTTTAAGCAAAGAATTATGCCTACTATGTACTTCCAAAGTATTGCTCACAAGCCTAAAACAGCTCTCCTGTAAGATGATTTCCTGGGACTTGAGCAAGTGTTCTGTGCTGTCCATTGGCTCAAGCCCTGCAGACCATCTGGTCTCTGAAGGCAGGGACTGGTTTTGTTTCTTTGATAGATGTTTCAGGCAAGAGTTTAATGTGAGTGTTCCCCTGAGCAGGTGCTCCCTCAGGCTTGAAATGTTTAACCGTTTTGGGGGGTTTCCTGAAACACACTGTATGATTTTTCCTACATTTACAATAACAGATTTGTTTTTTGCTTTGAATAAAAAAGACAACCCTTTATCCACCATGGCCTAGTAGCTTGGGTTAGAACCTAAAAGTTAGTCCTGCATGATCTGTCCTTGGCTGTATCAGTGCTTTGTGACATGATCTTACGCAAATATTTTTAACTTTCTGTGTTTAAATCTATCCATCATTAAAATGATTAAAATAATAAGCTCATCTGCCAGCATTTGTCATATGGGACTTAAATAATCAAAGGCCTTTGGCAGATTGTGTCAAAACAAGGAAACTGCAAGGCTGACAATTATTAAAAGCACAAATTGTTGCGCATGTTCATATACCTTTTTTAAAGCAACGGGGGATTTTTAATGCTCTTTGTGAATGAATTATGAGGAAAAGTTGAGAGACCTGGGTCTCTTTAGTCTGCAGAAGAGAAGACTGAGGGGATTTAATAAATGTTTATAAATATATGAGGGCTGAATGTCGGGAGGAGGGGGGCAGCCTCTTCTCAGTCGTGCCCTGAAATGGATGTAAGCTGGAGCACAGGAAGTTCCACCTCAACATGAGGAGAAACTTCTTTAAGGGTCACAGAGCACTGGAATGGGCTCCCCAGAGAGGTTGTGTGGTCTGCTTCTCTGGAGACTTTCAAGACCTGACTGTATGTGTTCCTTTGTGACCTATGCTAAATTATATGGTCCTGCTCTGTCAGGTGGGTTGGACTCGAAGATCTCAAGGATCCCTTCCAATCCCTGATATCCTGTGAATGACTATGGAAATACTTTATTCTGTATAGTTCTATATACAATGCTTACATATATATTGGGCTGGGGATTTTTATTGGCATAAAAATATGAAGCTGAAGAGTTTTAAATGTGGCAATCAAGAGCATTACCTTAGTACAAAATACAGCTGTTGCTATCACTTGAAAAAAAATTCAGTGCCATACAGGACAAGGAGGGGTAGGATTTTAGGGCCCTAAACCAGCAGACCTACATGACAATTGATGCCAAGATTAGTCAAGGAGACTTGCTTCAGAGGTGTGTTCACACTTCAGATGAAGCATCATCTAGTACCAGCCCTGCGCAGTTCTGTGGTGTCTAAAAACCTCCAAGCCTGGAGCTCATTGCTCTCCTCCACCCGGAGCACTGCCCCAACCCCTGCACAGCCCACCCACCAAACAGAAAAGCAACCAGTTTGTATGGTTAAAATCTGCCCATGGATACAATGAGAGGATTTTCTAGCAACTCAGGATGTGTTACCCTGATGCTCTGGAGTTAACATTTAATCTAAACACAGCTTGCTACCTTCCAGAGAAATAAATGAGTAAATAAATAACTGTTTATTTTATTTTGAATAGTACTTTTTTTTATTCCCAGGGATTTTACGAACGTGAGTAGGCGGAGTTGCCACTGGATGGCACTGTTGCATGTTGCTGGCAGGAAAAAAATTACCTCTTAAAACCCAGTTTGAAAATGAGGTTTGGGGCAATTCCACATACCTGTGGGTATGGGATTACTGGCCAAGCAAACAGTACCAATGCTACACTCACATAGCAAGAGAGGAGATGCCAAAACCTGTGTATTAAAAACTTACTCTAATATTGTAATATTCTCCAGTATCTGTCCTAGCACTTGCATGTCCCCTCACTGCAAAAAAAGATCTCATATTTTATAACAGATTTTGGTTAATCTAATTTAAATTAATTTATTCTTATGTAAAATGAAATACCAGAAATCCCAAGTATTTCAGTTCTTCTACACAGCTTTATCTGCCCACATCAACAGTGAGGACTTCAGGTTTACTCCTTGTCAGGGGCACCTAATTTAAAAGCATCTAGACCAATCCATTTCATGTTCACCTCAAATACAAATTGAAATGCTAGTTTTGAAAATAATCTGCTTTTTAAAGTATTTTTACTTCTTTTGTTTTAAATCACAGATGATATTTTGCATTTAACTTGATTTGCTACTGTATTTGCACTTGCCGTTGTAGTTTAGAAAACAATAGAAAATGGGACAGTTCTTTTCCTCAACTCTAGAACAAGTATGAGGTTGGTACTGTCAGTCCTTGTTCAATCAGTTCTTAACCTCTGAATTCTTATGCTTCTATGAGAAAGTACATTTGATACCGGGAAAAAAGTTTAATTTTATTGAGAAATTGCACATTGGTATGAATTCAAGTGGACCTCTGTGTTCTTTATTCCCTTTTTCTTTTTTTTTTTTCTTTTCCTTTTTCTTTTTCTTGAATGTGAGAGTACATAAACTGTAGAACAGTTAAAAGCCTAGATTCTAGCTATGGGATTTCTTTCTGTTCATGTAAATTATCACAAAATTATGTTGCCTGCCATCTATGGGATGCTTTGATCCAAAATTTCAGTCATTGTTTCCACATTTAGGGGCTGGAATGAACATCAAAGAAATGGGTGTACTGAATTTACTGAATGCCAAAGCAGTACAATAACATGCAAAGGATATAAGCAAATCCCAAAGGTAAAATGTGCTGCCAAATCTTGCACATAATAGAAGCTCTAAAGTGACAGTCTATCTTTGACAAATGCATAATGATATCAATGCCAAGGGAAGGAACTAGCATGCTGAAAGGTGAATAAAAGAGTTGGGAACAATTCACTGCATTTACACATTTCCTCAGTGTGTTTTCACACAACAAGGAAAGCAGATGAGACAAATGTATTAAGTAATCATTGAAGAATACCATAAACCCTCTAAGGTTTTTTACTAACCTGAATATTTCCTTGGCTTGTAATGAGTATTTAAAAGCAAAACATGGTTAGAAAAAAGAAAAACCAAACAAACATATTCTTCAATAAAAAATAATAATAAAAAAAAAAAAATAAAACAACCAAACAAAACAAAACAAAAAAACAGGCCATGAGGTATGTAAAAAATTTTTTTTTTCTTTCTTCCTTTGACAAGTTCACATTTAATGCCCATATGGTGCTTGCAATATGCTGCTCTCTTTCCTGGTTGATGGATTCCTAAATGCTTCAAATAGTTGCAAAGGCAAGTTAAGGGTTCCATATGTACTCACCAAGTTTTCCACCACTGTGGACTAGCAGGGTAATTTAAATGGGTGCTATAATGTAAAGACATGAGAATGACTGCACAAAAACTATCAATTTATCTTGTAAAAATGTGAAACCTACTTGTTGAATTAATTTTATTTTCCTTTCTTTGAAAACAAAACAAAACCCAAAGCAAATAATAGCTGTAAAACCTGTAACAAAAGGCTTCCTTTTCCAGTATGTACAACACTTAACAGAGGTGAGTCTCTGGTTATTTAGCAGACCATAGTGTGTTCTGCAGTGCAGAGGTTTTTCCCAAGCCTACCTCTTAATGTTCATCAGAGGGTATGTGACAGAGACCCACTGAAATGCAGCACTTCTGCTGCAACCAATCTAATATTCAGAAGGAAGTTCTGCTGTAATAAAACTTCAAAGAGAATCCGATATAGGACCTGCTCTTCCCCTATTAGTTTTCTGCCCTATCTCTGGCAACTGAGTAGTCACCTCCAGTTTTCATATGGCAAGAAAACTGCCTCCCGTTATGTGACAGAAAGCATGGCTGCCACATGTCAAGAATGCTGCTCAGGTGGTAGGAACATATCCATCCAGCCAGCGTTTTGGCCAGGTGATAGCCATTTTCTGGTCATATGATAAAAGAGACTATTCCACCTTTGATAAAGAGATTGCCAGTGTTCTGTGGGAAAAAGCGACATATTCTTACCTGGGCTGTGGTTCTTGTACTCCAGATACAGAGGTCTAAGGAGCAGCTTAATGCATCTAGGCAGGATAACATTCCTCCTGCTCAACAACTAAGGAAAAAGCTTCTGACTGGCATGGGACTGTGCTGAGACTAGAGGAGTGTTTCCATTGCCTAATTATATGGATTTTCAGTTACTGTTGGCTTTGGAACAGCCCATTAACACCTCAGGGTGCACCATAGCTTCGTTACTCGGGCTCTTGAAGCATCACCCAGAGGCACATACATGGTTTAATGCTGCCTCTGTCTTGCTCTTTCTCCCTCTTTTCCCTTCCACCCTGAAAAGACAAGTTTTCTACTGTGCTTTGCTGAAGTGCAACAAATAATGTAGTTTGTTATATGTATGGCATCCTAGTTTGTACAAACAATTAGGAAACTGAATGCTGTGCCCAGATGGGGACCTGATCCTGTGTGCCTTGGCTCTGGTCCTGCATTTGATTTGTAGGGAGTGTGACCTACATTCTCTTCCAAAGAAGGCCGGGTAGGAAAGGACATCTGGTTTGGATTGTGGTTGTTAGTAAAATCTTTTATGAAGCAGGGAAGAGCGCTGCAAGTGGTCGGGCAGAGAGGTATCTGTTATCATAAAACAGGATACATACATTCACCGCTGGAGACAATAGACAAATAGATAATGTAAATTAGATTAGGTGATGTCCAGTACTGAAGGAGGGAATGTCTAGTCTATTGCATTTTGTAGGCAAAGCATCTGACCCTATGCCACCCACCTGCTAACATTGGGAATAGGACTGCTCTGACCACAGTAAGATTGAGTGCCTCGGTGGTAATGAAGGAAAAGCCAAAACACCAAGAACTCTGAGGTTCATGGACAGGCAGCCACTTTCCCAAAAGGAGAAAAAGGTAGGTGGCAAATAAGTCTCATCGCCTTCACAACAGTGTAACTTCTCCTGACTGTCCCTAAAGACATCCTGCTTCCCAGAAATATGAGTCAAAGTATTTCTGCAACTCATCTGCCTCATTGATCTCTATTGCATTGTCCTTTCCTGTCACAGAGCAATGCTGGTCAGATCAAGAGATCTGCAGAAAGGGGGCAGAACTATGGAGATCAGAAACTCAAGTGGGACTCCTGTGAAACCTCCTGTTTGACTGGCAAGCCGCAGCCCGAAGATGATATGACACTGGAAGGATGTTAGTTTACCTTGGTTATTAGTGATAGCCTGTAAGTTCCTGGGCAAATATGAAGAACACGGTAAACGAAGAAAAACATCTTTGAAGAGTTATTTGCTAACCTGGAAAGAATAGCTTTAATCTAAGAGTTGAGTGTAGAGCTAGCAAAACCCCATATACTAAAATAAACATCAACTGCACGAGGGTCAAAAAAAAACCCATATGTAACAGAGAGATGTGTATTCATAATAAAGTCACAAGGATAAGAAACAAAGCAGCCAGTCAGTCATGAATATCTTTGACAATCATACTTGGAAAAAAATATCTGTGCTTTGAAGCAAGGACAGCAAAGGCAGTAGGGAATTCACATTTCACACTGAATAATGAAGGTGTAGGGACTGTGTTTAAAGTTCAGTGAAGATCAGGATGATTTTAATCCAGATTCACCTTATCTGCAGAGTCTTTCTGTTTGGCTTTGAATTCAGAGCCAGACTTCTTTTAGTTTGTTTGTTTGTTTGTTTGGTTTTAATCGATAAATTATTCTTGTCAGACATCTTTTCAGCCCTACAATTGAACTAGGCCTCTAAGCCAGGACTAGCTAAGTCACAATTCATCTTTTTCAATTTGCGGGTTGGGAGCCTATTCTACATCGCTCTTTTCTGCTCACATATGCAAGCTGCCTTCCTAAATGCTGTGCCCAGGGATCAGGGATGCACCCTGTGACTGTGCTGTGGCTCTTGAAAACCCTGAAAGGTGTAGTGTCTCGGAGACAAAGAAGGGACTTCACTGTCAGGCAGTTAATTCTGAGGGCTTCTAAATTCCCATTTCAGTCAGTCAAGTCGTGTTTGTTTCTGATTTTCACGGACATTGAAAGCACCTGAAAAAATATTCAAAACTTTCTGTGAATGGTAAGAAACTGAAGTCTGAGGAAGGTACATAAAGTATGACACGCTTCCATCACAGAAGATCAAGGGCAACATCACTTGTGTGGTGTGATTGTGATAAACAGAACTCACAATGCATAGGAAGAGAAGAAGGTAAAGCAGCAAAACAATAGTCTTCAGCAAGATAAACTCTGAAGTTACACAATTGAGAAGTCAGCTCAGGAGAAAGAGGAATATATTGTGCTGTGACAACTGAAATATTTTGTACCTTTTATTGGATCAGACTGTAATAAATGCATCAACTGTAACAGCTGGCTAGTGTAATTAACACTAGCTAAAAAGGGCAAAACCTCTGTCTAGAATAAAATAAGGGCAAGACAAATGTTCTTAATTTTTTTGACATACATCTTAATTATCCCAGAATGAAGTCCATCATGGCCACCTCAGATTTGCTAGCAGTTGTTTGGAGGACACAGAGAAGGCCAATGAGAAAAATTGTAAAAAGTCAAATGTAATCCCAGTTCTTCAGAAAGTGAGAGGAAGAGCAAAGGAATTCGGGCTAGTAATATGCATATTTAACCAAAGATTTTTTTTCCATCATTCATAATGAATTTAGAAGCCCCAAAAGATGAGAATGAAATAAGCAACAGCCAATATGAATCTGTGAAATGAATCCACTTGATGAATAGGAATTTGTCAGTAACTAATCATGTTGAATCAATTTCCCTTCCTTTTAAAACAGGGTATCTGGCCACCAGTGGAAAAGTGGTAGGTCACAGATATTCTTACTGTTTGACACCATGTTGCATGCTATTGTCTTGAACAATCACCTGAGGACTGTTTAAGGCCTGAGCTGGTGTATTTTGTCAGGTTTTGAGGCACAAAACTCCTAGAAAGACAGAAAGTACTTGGAGTCCAAGGGAGAATAACCAGGTCACGACAACATGACATATATGAAAAATTGGAAGAGGTGTATTGTATTTCTTTCTCTAGAATAAAGACTGATGGGCCATGAGAACAGTCTTTGATTTTATTTGCAAAAGCCTTTTACAGGAATTATTTGTTCTTTCTGGTAGATAGAACAAATTTGCTCTAGCAAATCCAAATTAGGCCTTAGGTAAAAGCTTTCTGACTCTAAAGATGGCAAAACGGATTTTTTTGAGACGTCTGTGAAGTCTTCATCACTAAAAATGTTTAAGAATGTGTTTAAGAGGAACATGTCTCACAAATTAAACATGCCTAGAGAGAGGGCAGAAACGTCCCAGGGGAGTCTTATTTTCCAGTGATTCCGAGATAGAAAGTCAAATGTCTGTAAGCTGCGGTTTCTGTGTGAGCCAAGGCAGGAGATGTGTTTACAGAGCAAGAGAGTATCCGTGCTTTACCTACCATGGGTAGCAGTAGTAACCAAGGTGATACACCACTGGGTTAGGGGCTGAAGTGTCTAGCAAGAATCCCTGCTATGATCTGGCTTTACTCACACTAACTGATATTATTCTTTGTCACCTGTGCTACAGTCAATCTTCTCCTGTTGAAATATAGATTGGTGTTAATTTTTTTTTTTTTACCGAGACCTTTTCTGTCCTTTACTTGTTTTTTTCTCTATTCATAAGCAGCTTTCTACAGTGGATAGCTAGTAATGATGAAATTTAGCTTAGTAGAAAGTTTTGCCTGAATATATAATATTCTGGAATTTAGCTTAAAGTTTCCAGAGTCCCAGGTAAATTAGAGCATTTGGCTTTTCCATTGTTTAAGAACTTAGTATTGAAGTATCTAAATGTTCAAGAACATAAAAATGTACAAATGGCTGTTAGTTCAATGGATGTAGTAGGATTTTTTCTGGCATGAAAAGCACAGTATTTATGAGTTAATTTAATCGGAGAAGAAAAATATTGAGTAGGTGACGAAGTAAAAATGATGACTGTGTGTTATGTATTTGCCATGCAGCTGAACAAACACATTCAATGACAGACTTTGGCAGGAGCTGCAAAGATGTTCTTGACAATGCCATGAATAAATATTAGGTGATGTACACAATTCACTGCATTCCAGGTCTTGAGCAAAACCAGGTGAGCTTTGCCTGGAAAATATGGAAGAAACAATGTAAGCATGTTGGGAAAATGTAAACATCTACAGTATTCTCCCCAGATGTTTTGTTGTAACATTTTCATTTGCATCAGCAACAACTCCGTCATTTTTTATCTACTCTACTTTCACTGCACTTCTAGGAATCAAACTCCCAACCACTTTAAAGTTCATGGTAGGCACTTCAATAATGTTACCTAAATGAAGGACTTTATACCTGATAAATAAAATATACTGATCAGGCTTCATTTCCAAAATATTTACAAAAATATAAAGGAAAATACTTTTGAGGTTTTTGGTGATCAATACAGAAGCAGAGAGAATGTCACCTAATAATTAAAGATGGAATTTAGAGAAGATCAGAGAGAGGCTATACAACATGGATATTTGCTATGATAAATAAGCAGCAGTAAGAGATAAGATTGCCAATCTACGTGTTAAAAGAATGTGTATGACGATATGGAGGACAATTTCCTTTCACAGGTTATTTTTTTCTCCAAAGATGGTTTAGTCTCTTTTGGTCTTTTTCTAGAATGTGCAGCAGTATTGGTAGTTCAAGCACATTTGACTGCTGAGAAAAGAGAGCTGGGAACATTCTGAAGTTCTCTACTCTTTATTCTGACTCCACTGAGTAAAATTTAATTCAAGGTTGGTCTTCACATCTTTACTGTTCAGAGGGGTAGTATCACAGTACTGGTTTTTCATCTCTGTTTGTGTAATGTAAGAATATAAGTGTTCCACAATAGTTTCCACTGACAAATAAAAATTAAGCTAAAAGCTGAATTTTCTCTCTTTAGTTCTGTTTTCTTCTGGTCTTATTTGCAAGTGTGCAATGTTCATTTCAGAAGTAGTGTTCTTAAGTGTATTCCTCCAGAAGTGTGTTACTTCAGATAGCAGTGAGGACCGTGTGGTCTTCTACAAGGGATAACAATGTCTCTCCTTTATAACATGATGTGTTTCTGTGCCTGGAATTCTTCAGGGAGTCCCCATAGGAATAAGCCTGCAACAGAGGAATCATTGGCATAGCTGGGAAGGAGAAAGACAGTTTATGTCACTTCTGCAGTTCCTTTTCTGGAATGAGTCCCAGGCATAATTCAGAACAGCTTCAGACTCCTTGACCATCTATAGCCTCTTGCGATGTTTTAGCAGCTAAGGACAGATGTGGTATTAAGCTGCCCAGCCCATAGCTACCCTTATTCACTTGTTCTCCCTGTTTTGTGAGGGATGTGAGAGTTTGTGAGGATGTATATCAACTTCCTGTAAGAACTTCAAAGGGACTGAGCCTGGCACATTTTATTTCTGCCATTTGCTTTTTACTAGAAATAAACAGAACAAAGTGAAAATCCCTCTTGTGGTTTGGCTTTCTCTCCTCTGCTCCTTTCAGAAGTTAAACCAATGGACTCGAACTTTTAAAACACATACTGTGAGAAGAGCAGCAAACAGCCTATACTGACATACTGTTAAAAAGTCTAAAGACTGTATTTTTATCTATGGCCTTTAGATGTCAAGATGATAGATATTAAAGAAGGAGTAAAAATAGATCTCTTCAGTCTAGAACAACTTGAGTAGCTGAGGATTTTTGCTGTACTGTTATCTGCAGTATTATACTTTTGGTTTTCAGTATGTGCCATTTGGCTTTCTGTAAGTTTCTGGAGATGGCTGATTTGCTCAAAAATGATCAATATACCTCCTGTATGATATCTGTTCTTTAGCTGCTGTCTGTTACCATTTAACAAGTTGGACAGTAATTTTCTGTCTCAAAAGGCTCCTAGAAAGGCAAATCAGGAGACATCCTCTTCTGTTTGCAATTGCATATCGCATGAGAAAAGTAGAGAGTTTATTCTGAGCCTCTGTTGAGAGATGACTTAATTATGCCACTGTTAGAACCATTTCCAAATACCTGTTACTAGAAGTTTTTCTGGACTAATATATTTCTCACCTATGGACCTATATGGGTATATTGCCTGATATGCTTGGAATGCTAAGGACTTAACTTTTTATTAAAAACTGGCATATACTTTGGGAATTATAGTGAAAAGCTTGAAAAGCTTGAAAATTTGGACCCCATAATTCTGATCAGAGAATATGGTGTTTGCTTCATTTGTTACATTAACTAGAGATCCATCACTTGTGTCATATTTCACTAGGTTCTTGACAACAGAGATAACAGTCTGGGAACATCAGCAGCATGTCCATGGCATCTGTGATTGTCACCGGTGCCTTGGACACACAGGAAGTGTTGCTCTAACCTACCTTTTCTGCAATATTTTGCATGCTCTACCTATCTGTTGTTATGCAGGAGGTCTAAGCATACCCAGGATGAAAGAATTTCTCACCAAGAGGGGACTTTTGTGCTTCTGTGTAGGATTGCTATTGAGAATCAGCTACAAGAAAAACACTGAAATCCTCCCATACCTGAATCTTGGGGCAGAGGTTGTTATCCTATTTTGCAAATGATGAATCCAGTAAATGAAACAATGTTTTGAAAAAGAATGGTAAGATATCACTAGCAGCTTAACCCCTTCCAGATCTTGAATATTGACTTGCAGATCCTTGCCATTATCCTGAAGTTCTCAATTGCAGAACTTAAGAGCATCTGTAGCAAAATTCTGAATGAATAAAGGTGTGATTCAGCAGAAGAATGTTTTCAGGGATGTGAATTGTTCTTCATGTAAAACCAATATCCATTTTTATCAATGATGAAAACTGTGTGTAAGTTAAAGGGTAAGCAGACTGAGTGCCTATCCACTCAACTCTGAATCTGACTTAGCCAGAGTAAGTGAGCCCTGTGATTACAGTTGACAGGAATTACCTCAGGACATGAAGGGGGCAAGCGACAATTTTTCAGTCTTTCTGCTAAACTTACCTCCACTCATGCAATCCACTTGCTTATTAATTAAATATATATGTTTATACTAGTAGTCTCAAATAATTATGGAGAAAATAAGGTTTTTGTTATTTTTTCATCAAATATGTCACAACAGTTTCAGAACACTTTTAACTGTAATTCTTTAAATAGTTTTAGCTATTGAATCTGCAGGTACATAACTTTTTTCCAGTGGCATAGCAAGGTTTGGAAAGATTGTGAAAATTAACTCTTTATTTCATTGCAGGGTATTTTACAGTTTATACTTGTAATGGAACCTGCTCCTTTGATTAACTATGGTACTGGCTGGGATTTCAGTATGATTACACTGACAGAAAGAAAAGATTTTGACTCTGTATGCTTCCTCTTTATTCCTGCAGTCACATAAATGGTTTGGTTAGTGAAAATACCAGGAGAACTGCTGACCTATATCCAGATCTTGCTGTTCTAACCTGCACGTTTTTGTGGTGAAAGATTTTCTTGAGACAATTATTGCATGGAATTCAATAAACTGATCATACTTTAGAGCTAATTTGGGCTCATATTTACAAAATTCCAATAGAAACAACTGTTTTCTAAATATTACTCAGGAATATTATATACAATCTAAATATTGCTCAGGAATATTATATACATAAGTATCAGTAATTACTTTAATTTGTAGTTAGTTAATAACACATGGCTGATCACAATACTGGAGGGGCTATCTCTTGTTCTGTAAGAGATAGAGGAGCAAATAAGCTCACAGCTGACAGACTGTGAGCTGTATGAATGGAGAAGGAATGTCAGAGATATGAAAACAATTGCTGGTCGCATTATTTCATTAATGCCTCTTTAAGGATTTTACTCTGAAAAACTATTTTGTGTGCACCTTTAGTATTCAATAAATTGAAACCAATTTTTTATTTCCAAAACAGGAATTTTACAAAACCTGTGGATTCCCAGTTTCATAAGTTCCCACAATGGTCTGGACTCCCAAGCCGTATTAAAAAGTGTTCCATTTCTATAAACTACTGCACAGTTTCTTGGCAACTGATGATAAACAGATATTTCTTGTTAGGAAATCTGTCTTCCTTTTTCTATTTCTTTCTTTAGATGTAACCTGATATGAAAACCAATGCTGTCATCATGCAGGTTCCGAAAAAAAAGACAATAACATTTTTAATATAATTTTCCAGGTAACATTAGATTAACCCTTTAGGCTTAGCCATATTTCCAACTCCAAGCAACAATGGCAAAAAGAAAAATTCAGACTCTGGGTATTGCCTTCCTCCTGCTCATTTGTTCTTTAATGAGAAGTTGATTTCTAAACCCAGGAGCTTTGAACATACTGTGATACGTGGCAATATGAAACTCTTAAGATAGCTTTGGATCCCCATCCCAGATCCTTGAAGCAGAGAAGAGAAGTGCGATTTCTAACATGTCTGAATAAAGACAGGACACTACCCTTTATGAGAGCTGTAACCAGCTGAATAGGAACTTAAAGTCAGAATGAAACATTTATGAATCTTCACCATCCTCTTGTTAAACAGGAAGACATTCACATCATCAAGCCCACCCTCTAGATATCAACAGACTCATTTAAAAAGGGAAGCTGATACTTGAGCCAAATGGCAATGCCCAATAAAAACTAAGCCATATAGACACCAGTCACTAGCGAAGATTCTAGATTATTGTTTCCTAATCAGATGTTAGCAAAAGAAAACCAGTGGGCAAGGAAAGACACTAAGAACGAGCTCAGAAGCAGAATGCTTTGGGACAGAAAATTGAGTGGAAGGCCAGATTAGGAAAATGTGTGCAAAGAGAGTATTTGTTCTTATTCTGCCGATTTTTCATTACTTCTTCATAAGCATGGCTGTCTGGAACAATATATACTAAAGATTATCAATTCATCCCTTTGACAGGAAATACCCTACAGGTTCCTAAACGTCGGACAATTTTAGCAATTATTTTGGTCATTGGGAGAATTCCAACCAGAATAAGTGCTTGAAAACCACTAATTTAAAGCTTTCACTAGAATTTGATGCTATTGCTTTTGTGTTCCACTTAAAAAAAGTTGATACACAAACCTGTAAACTTATGTTTTCCATGATTCTGGAAATTTTTTTTTCCTTATTTTGAAGTAATGAAAATATTCACCAAATCCATAAGCCACATCTTTGATGCTACCTTGGATTCTAACCCTCTTATGAAGTTTCCTAGGAGGGTATTAGATATTTTAAAATGTGTCAAAATATATTTAAACTTTGAAAAATAAGGCCTAAACAGCTAAGTGATTATTGATGAATAATCCTGTTCTAGATGGAGCCAAACTCTGAGAATTTTATTTGAGATAATCATGAATTAACTGTGAAATAAAGTGTGTCAGCATTTGAACTGTATTTTCTTACTGATAATTAATCTTGAAGAGTTTTGGAAAACTGAGGAAGCAGCAAAATAACTTCTTAGTAGACCAGGATTATAGGAAAACCTTTATACTCTGACAAAAGTTTCCCATACATTTATTTTCATCCTTCTTTAAAGGGCAGATTGTGCTCTCATTTTGAAATACAATTTAATACTGATTTTCTCCAAAACAAACAAAAAAAAAATTACTTAATTACAAGTGGGTAACTCTATCATGCAACAATATATTGGGGGGAGAAGCCTTCAAGAAACAATACCTTTGCACTGTAGCGAGAACATATAATTTACAAAACTGTAGAGTAAAATAGTCACCTTCAGTCCTTAAACTGAATAAATTCACCATAAACATGAAAAATTGTGCAGGAAAATTACATTAGAAAGAGCAATTATTTGAAAGATACTTACTGTTCCTGCAGTTCCTTTGTTTAATGAACACATTTCAAACAGTGGCACACTCAAAAGATTGACTTGAACTCTCTCTTTATATCGCATTGTAGTTAATGGCAAACAGGCCTTTAAGCTTACCTCTTGATCTCCATATTACTTCTTTAACTAGCTAAATAAATACTTGGTCCTGTTTAGCTAGGCCATTTCACATTCCTCTTTTTTAGCAGTGATGTTTAAAGAGTTTCTGTTATCAGCTGTTTTTTTCCTGACTTGCATCTACCTCCCTAGTTGTTTTAATACCTATGTTTTTAAAGAGGTGTAGGAAAATAGGTGAACAAGCAGGTTCAGATTAAAATATTACTCTGCTTTTGTGTACTTTTTAGTGTTATTCTAATCTGACACCCAGTTCCTTTAACTAGTTCCTGTGTGACATGACAGTCATGTCAGTACAAAGGATGGTGCAGAGCAGGAATGAGGGTCGTGAGCAAGGGGAAAGGCTGTTTCTTGCACTGGAATTGCCATCAAAAATCATTAGATATTATAAATGTATAGTCACCTAACACAAAAA
>VWZY01010415.1:263790-334300 GCA_013399075.1 Chloroceryle aenea
AAAAAAAGAAAAGACCAGGAACTTAGTTTATAAAGATAAGAAAAAGACTGCCGTGATTAATTCACTAGAACTACTGTAAGTTATAAACAGCTCACATCAATGTGCCCGTTCCTCACTTTTTGGCACAGTATAAAATAAGAGATTAAATGTTTCTCTCTATATATAATTATATATATATTATCTGGTGTGGGTTGTGAACACATATATGCAAGCAGGTACATGTGCAAATCTCTTTTTTCCCTTTTTCCTACTGGCTATGGTACTTGGCATGGAAACTAAGCAGAGAGGCCTGGAAGCAGAAAGATGAAGAGGCTACTAACATGTAAGATGCTGCTGGAGCTGGTCCTGTCAAGAACAGAGACTGATAGAAAGATGTGCTTGGGTGTCATTTTGATTTAAGATACCTATTTGGATAATTAAACTAAGAAAAATCTACTCATTTTGGGGAGTGGAACTGTGAGAAGTTCTGTCAACTTTGATTCTGTGTAATTTTTTGAGATGGTGTTTTTAAATAAGCATGTAAACTTTCAGAGTGGCCTAACCCCCTTTTCTTCTGTAGTTTGCATAATGCAAGCAGCCGCTCAGAAACACAGAGATCTCACTCTGGATTTCCTAAATTGGAATTGGAAATATTTAGATTATAATTATTTTCTGTGGGTTCGTATGACAACCTGATGATTTTTACATGAATGGTGGCTTAAAGATTTAATTATATGTCATTATTTAAGGTTATATTCATTCCTTTCTAAATCTTCAAAGTAAGACATTGATTTACTTGATTTTCAGGGACCTGTTCTGTTCATTCACTATTATTATGAGACATGTATCATATCCCATTTAATTATCTGTGTTTGAGCACAAAAATTATTCTGTTTTCTCTGGTAGCTCCTATCCTTCCCTTATAGCTTCATGTGTGACTGCTATAACCTTGTCTGTCAGTAGATTTATCTTTAACTTTCTATGTGAGATTGTGTCAGTATACTAGGGAACAGAAATCCGACCTGTATTTTTTTTCAAGTGATGTCATTTATTTAAAAAATAATTTATTTGACAAGTCATAAGATTGGCTATATCTTGCAAGAATGTTCATGTGAGAAACACCTCTTCTCATATTGGCTTCCAGCATCCCTGGATGCATCAGCCATCCTTTGGAGGATGTGTGTCATGCTGGTTGGGGCAGCTACCCTCCCTGATGGATATATGCAAGCTGCAGATCTTTCATGGCCACTCTACCTCCAAAACCGTGATCCCAAAGCTTGCTCAGATTTTCTCTACCTGCTGCTTACCCCTCTGAATCTCCCAGCCTTGCCCTTTCTGTTCTGCACTTTGTCAATGTGTGCCAGGAGTAAAGGACATCTGCAATAACCCCATTCTTTTTGATACTGATCAAGGAAGGGACTGCTCCTGTGAGCTGTTGGGCTGGTGGTAACTCTAAAAGAGTGGTTAGCCAGAAGACCTGGATGACCATAAGCAGCTTTGATGGAGTAAATTGTTGATGAGGCAACAGCTGCTCAAGGATATGTGAACCAGCCCTGGATGTGCTGTGTGGGGGATTGAGCTGCAGATTATTTGTCCTCAGATATTCCTTTCCATGTGGGATAAACAGGCAGGCAACCTCATATGGGTCATGGGAAACCTATTGGTGAATTATTCTTTGGCCTTAGTGCGGAATCTTCTAATTGCTTTCCATCTTAACCGGCCCCGTACTACTCTAGAAATTTTCTCAGCAGTTTTGCTGGATGCTGTAATCATGTTTACACTACTTGTGCAGTCTCAGTGACACTGTGCTATCTTACATGAAGTCTCTTAGCCCCATTTCAGTTCTAGTTGTTAATTGTCATGTTAATTCTATTTCCATGTTTTCAATAATACACTAGATTTCCATGTGTCAGCTCTTTGGACAAAGAAGACCATTTGATTATCTCTTGGCCTTTTCTTCAGTTTCCAAACAGGCAAAAAATAAGTGGGTTTAGAACTGTTACACTGAAGTTGATCAGTGTTGGATTCAGAGTTGAACAAGGGAAGACAAGCTTTATAATTCCTAGATAGAGGGACAAGGTATAAAGTAGCTGATAAATGACTGTTATTTTGTTCTTTATAGTCACAGAAAACAGAAATTATTTTCTCAAAATGTATTGCTATTATTATTAAGCTATTTAAAAAACAGAATCTTCTCTCAAGTTTAAGATGATACCTTCTGTTGGGTTATCATTTTATGTGCTTATGTATGTATGAACTGCAGGTGACTATTCAATAAATCCATTTTTCTTGTCATTAATATTAGAAGATTTCCAACTTCCACTTGCATGCTTTATTTATGATCAAGTTCTTGCAATCAGAAATGTGATCTTTAATAAAATGAAATGTATGTGTCTGATGGAAAGAAACATTAATCATACAGAAAGCAACCAATACACATTTATTTCTTTTTGCCGTATTGTCACATTGTATTTCTATAGGTTAATCATTATTTGTAAGTAATACGTAAACATATTTTCGAATAAGTACTTTTCTTTAATGCACTGTGAGTTCAAATAAGCAAGAGTATGTTCAGTTCCCTCTCCTATTCAGAGAGCAAGGCAATCCAATGTCCACTTACCTCTTCTTTGCTTCTAGATATTTCTATTCTCTTACATATTTTGGATACCGAATTTATAGATCTGCAGTTCCTTCGGGAATACATTTTGAACATCAGTACCACAGCAAAGTGATTCCAGGCTTCCACAGCCTTATTAAAAGTTGACCCATTCTTTGGAATAATCATTACTGACCTTTTGAATGCATATAAATGGTTGGTATTGGTATTTCATCTATTTGCACTATTCCATCATGAGTAAAACCCACCTCCTGCAAAACAAGTAATCTGCAAGTTTGGTATTATTCTGCTTCTGGCCACATGGGACGTTTATTTAGCACTAAACTCATTTTAGAGTTTATTCATTTCCCAAAGAACATTTTCAGAACACAAACCTTTCCATTTAGGGAACTGTGCTGTATTTAAATCATACAAATATGAATCACATAAATGAAAAAAGTGCATTCACGACAGAGCTGTAACAGCAAAGAAGGTGGGAATGAAAAATGACTGAAAAATTTCTTTGAATAGTTGCATTAATTTCTACAGGAACTAATTTCAGTTATCATTATATCCTTTTTGTGCTTGCTGTCATCAACAGACACTAATCAGTTGAATATCACAGGCCCATGCCTAAATGTAAAATGACCTGCAGAGTCTTCTGTCCTAGGCTCACTGTGGCACTGCTATGCACAGATGATGAGGGTTGACAGTTCAAGAAGATGAAAAAGAGTTAATAGGCTCAGTCACATCTACTTACTGCATCCCATCCCTCAATTGCTGAGCAGTTTGTGTTACCTAAACAGATGAAAAAATAAAAATTGGACAAACTGCTGAGCGTCAGTGATGGAGCATTGTCAGGCAGACACAAAGACATTCAGTATTGTATGTGTACAACAGCCGCTGGTAAACCAGACATATTTCCATCACCTCTTCCATCTGCTTGTACAGTGCCCATCACATGCACTCTAACATCCCCTGTTGGATAAAGCTTCAGAAGCATGGGGTAATCCTGGTGCTGGAGACTCTGCGGAGCTTTGGCACAGGATTGGTTTTAATGTGCTGAGCATGCTCAACACTTCTTGAGAATGGCAGGAATTTAGTCATGGGTAAGACTGAAAGCTTAGGCACCGTGAGGTTTGGGTGACTGGAAGATGTGGGGGAGGAGTGGAGAGGTGGCAGTGGTAAATGAGTATCTAAATTTTGAACTTGGATGCCTGCAATGAGAGCTGGATCCTATGTCCATATGAATTCCATCCTTAGCCCTCACTGAGCTGGAACATTGTTTCTATGGGAAAATCCTTGAGGACAAGATTCTTAATCATTGTAAATTGGCAGAGTACCATGAGTGTATTGAAGTTCACATCATTTACACTAGAAGAGGATTTGTCCCTCTGTCTTTAGTTGGCATCTTCTGTAGTCAAATCAGCAAGTAGCCAAATCAACAAGTAGCCAGTGTTAGAGGCAGCTCATTGTGGAGGAGCCATATTCATCCGTGTTCTCTCTGGGAGGTCTCACTCTTGTTCTTTCATGACTTCTGTAGCTGTATGAATGCAGAATAGATATCACATCTGCTTAGAAAATAAATTAGTTTTTTAAACTGAAACTAATCAACAGAAATTCTGGCTGATGATGCTGATCCTGAGGAGGATTTGCAAAGATATGCAGCTGTCTAGGGAGAATATCTGTACAGGCTAAGGATCTTTTCTTTTTATTTATCCCTCACATTTATTTTCTTTATCTCTTCCTTTCTTGGTAGGTTAAAGAACTGTTCCTTTTCAGCAGCCTATTCAAGAACTATTCAGGACTGTTGCTTAGTGAAATACAGAACTGCAGACATTAGCAGGGCAAGCAGAACTTTTGAATAACTGATGATTGAAAGGCACTATTTGGCAGAGCTAATTGTACATAAAGTATTGCCCAACTGCACTGCTCTATTTAATGACTTGTCATTGTATGTATTTTATAACCCTTTGTTAGCCTGGAAAATTTGCTTAGGCTGATACCCAAAACTCAAAGTTGGTGCCACAGTTTTAATTGAAGTATGAAAATATTCCAAACCCATGGCTCCTCTCAGTAGCAACTGTGGTAAATTCCCTTCAATTAAGAAAACTCCCAAGTGGTCTTCTCAAAATGCTGCTGCATATTGCTTCAAATTACGGACCAGAAGTTTTGCATGACTTTATGCACTAGATGTGCTTTCATGGGAAGGACTCTGTTGAAGTAACTAGTTCACTTCAGAGAAAATCCCATAAAACTTTACCATCATTTTCCTGTCTTTTGATACTAATTCACAATAATGATCGCAAGAAAATTCAAAAATGTTGAAGAAGGAGTTAGAAACAGCCCTTTTTTGAGAATGTTTAAACATACGTGAAAAACTCAAGAGAGTGAGTTTGTCCGTGCCTTGAACACAAGAGTTTTGCTTGCATTTTGCAACTGAGGCTACCATTTGGAGTTTGGCTTTTGCCATCAATTTCCATATTCTGTGGCACATACAGCTGACAATAAGCTTCAGTGGGAATTTGGTATGTCATACCTACATTTCTCCTCCAACTAGAACTTAATAATTACAAGAGTCACAGCTTCCCAGAGGCTGGGAGGTGAGTTTAGTGTAGAAAATTTATCCATGTTATTGTACTTCTGTGGCTTTTAGAATTTTCTTGACTAAGCAGTCCTCAAGTCAAATCCTTAACATTATTAAATTGTAGTTTTGCATTACAAACAATAATAGTATACACAGTTTCAGACATTAGAAATATTTAGTCTGTCCACAGGGGGCCAGAACAGGATTATAACCTTAGAGTTTATTAGTGCTTTGTTTCTTCTAATTTTAAATGTCTCAAGGGAACAGAGCTTTCACCATTTCCATAGAGACTGTGTTTCACAGCCCATAGATCTTTCTGTCAGGAATATTCTCCTTACAGTCTCTCAATTTTTCCTTCTATGCAGGTTTGGTAGCATTTTTATCTCCCTTGGATAGCTTTATATGAGAGAGGTGAAAGGGGAGGAATTAGAGAGAGAGAGAGATACCCTAAACAGTAAAGTCTGAGGAAAGTGTAAATGTTTCCTCATTTAAAAAAAAAAAAGTCATAGCACCACAGATTGAATGTTGATCTCATCAGCACCTTTAACAGTTTGAATGCTGCTATGATAAACGTAAACTTTAAAATATCAGTGTCAAAAGGAGCAGGTATTTTACAAAAAGAAGTGGATTTTCTTCTAGAGATAAGAATAAAATATTGCTTTGATTCACTCTAGTAGATTTCCTCACATAATCTAATATATCTGCTTTAAACCTAAAGGAATTTGTGCTGGTTTATAGACAATGAGACCTCGCAGTGAAATGGAGAAGTGGGAGTTAACTTTAAAAACATACTGGCCATCTCCCAAGCAGTGAGTGCTGACAAGTATAACCATATTACTAAAATCACATAATCAATGTGATAAATTAAATAAAAACATGATCATCTACAGCCAAAGTAGTTTGTATTTTGTCCATGAAAAAGCATTGTTACATCAATCTGTCCAAAAAATGTGGCACATCAGAAAACAATGTTAAGAAGGCTTTTAAAACACATCATTGAGGTTACAGCACCTTTAAAAATAAACAGCACTGAATACCAACACAGGTAAAATGTCATTCTGAAACCCGGATCTGAAATTCAACGGCATGCTTTATGGCTTTCCAGTGTGTGATAAAATCTGTTCACCAGATGTACTATCTGTCTCCTGTGTAGCATACTTGAGCATCATCTAGGCTTGAGGCCCATTTATTTCATGTAATTGCCTTCCCTGTGCACACCTTAGGGCACCCTAATTCTCCATTTTATTTCAGGCACTGTACAGGGTACCATCTGGTAGTGTTAAGCTCATCTCATTTTATTGCTCTATTGCAGTGGCTATATCCAGCCCTATTGCATTCTTTCAATGAAGAGAGAGTTCAGTTACTGCCAGCTATTTATTTTTGCCAGAAATAAAGTAGTTTTTAACTATACACATGCAGAGTTCACATGTATATCAGTCTCACCTGAAACGCAGGTCACTGCTTTTCACCCCACGTGGTTAAAAATAAATAAATAAATGGTGGCTTGCTGATATTTATGTACAGCAGCAGTGCTGGGATGGTGTCCTCTTCTGTTAGGAGTAGGATATCTAAATTCTTCTAGCTTCTCCAATTAATGATGTCTTTTTAGTACTTCATTTTTATTTTTCTATTAAAATGAGAAAAAATATTAAATCACACCTTAAAAAGGAATCTTAAAGGAATAGCCTAATATTTAAAGGTAGCAATATACCTCTCAACTGCACATTACAAAGTTCATTTGCTATTTTAGGCTCAAATTTACTTCTACAGATCCCATCCCTGCTGTTATTCTCTTGTTTGTTCTTGTAAATTATTGCCATTTAAAAAAATGAACCCAGAAATGAGATTTTAGAAAGCTTCATGCATTTCTAGTTTCTTCTTCACTGTCTGCCATTTTTAGCCATCTTCCTCCTTTTGAGTCTTTGTCACATATTTTAATGGCCTGATTTTTTTAAAAACTCCCTTTTGTGCCAGAACTTTTGTGTTCTTGATTATTGCTACTTTGGTGTCTAACTATCTTCTTGTGCCTACAAACGAGGGAGATGAAACTCTGTGTCATTAATTGCTCCCACAGTTTTCATGTGCAAAAAGGGAGCCTGGGTTTTCAAACTCTGAATTTTGCTGGCAATAGGTTTGAAGCACATCAAGTTTCAAAGTGCAATGCTGTTGTCTGCTGTAGAGCCAAGTTATATTTTCTTGTAAACTCTGCTGACTTCAGGATGGCTGCAGGCAGGTAAGGCAGACCAGAATTACCCTCACTTCTGCAGCTCTGCCACTGTTGGAGAGGAAAAAAACCTCCTTTGCTAAATCATGGTGGAAAAATCATGTGAAACACATTTGGCACAAAGTCAGATACCCTGCAACAAAATAAACAAGTTTCAGTGTTTCTTAGATGTGTGAAATATATCCCATGCCTGATGTCAACAGCAGCATGAATGAAAAAAAAATAACTCCATTTCTCCCCCAAGATTTAAAAAAAATATTTAAATAAACATTTTCATTGCATCCCCTTCCCCTTGTTCTTTCTCCCTAGGCAACATGAGGACCAGATTAAGGTTATCTGGATGTAGCATAACACCTTCTCTCCTCCCTCCACCTCTATAGCTCTGTCTCCTCCTTGGAGCAGGAGTTGGACAGGGTATCTCCTTTTAAGAAGTATGTGGAAGTGTGACTTGGGAGCAATAGTTGTTAGGCAATGTTTCCAGGCAGAGCTCAGGCAGGGTAGATTCTCCCAGTAATCACAGTTAGGTGTGGCATCTGTCCTTTCTCACCATGGGCAATGGTAAAAGTTCCTTCTATTGAAGGATGGAAATGCTCCACTTCTTTCAAGTATGGTTCCAGGCTTTCTGCAAATTCTGGCTGATGCCATTTTGATGGTGCCACTCTGTGTCACTCTTCTCATCTATGAAAATCTGGATGAAACACTGATGTTTGATGATGAAATGTGAATGCTCCCAGGCACTGGACAGTGTCTGTCTTGATCCTTTCCCAAGCAAGGCAAGTGATGAAAGAAATCTAAGGGGGGCTTTGAAAGTGTTGATTTTTAGATAAGCTAATCACCTGCCATTTCCAGTGCTGGAAGTTACTCTCTTTCTGTAATCTGCTGCATATGATAAGAAGGTGATAGTGGACCATCTCAGAAAATAGCTCAGCACAGCTCTGGTGAGCAGCACAAGCTAACTCATCATAAAAAAGCAATCACTGTTAAAATGCATTTTCTCCTGACTTTCTCACTCATTGATTACCAAGAGCCACAGCACGGCATTGATAGCTGTGTCTGAAAGTGCCACCCTCCAGATAAATAAAGTATAACGGAATGCAACTTAGAAAAGATGGAATTATGCTCCTTTGTGTGAATTCTGTATGTGTTCGCTGGCAATGACAAATGTAGGTAGATGCACCTGGATTAGCTGTCTGTATTGACATAAAGGGCAGGTGAATGAAAAGAATAACTCTATCATCCTTTGTTGTTGGAAGAGTTTATTTTACTGTTTTCATTGTCAGATGAAATCAGGAGTACTGGATTGTGACTAGACAGGCTGTGATTCTTAGCAGCCATACAAATTACATTTTTCTGATGGTTTGTAAGTCAGTAAAGTCCCCAGTGACAAAATAGGTTCATATTTATTTTCCTGGACACTGCCACCTCCTTCAGTGCTCAAGACACCTCATTCTGTAAAAATGTTAATGATAATCTTAGCATGAAGACTGATTTCTCCCCTTCACCCCATGAAACAGAACATCCCAGTAATTCCAAATACATTTATCTGAAAAGAACTGTGGTTGAACAAGCCACCACAGGCCTTAGAGGAGTCAGAGTTCAGAAATTCTGGTAGATTGCTGAGTACTGAGATATTCCATATAACAAGAAACGATGGTCTAAGGTAGGGAAGTGAACTTTGGAGGTGGCAAGGTGCAACAGACAGGTGTGGGTGCAGCAGGGTACCAGTCGATATCTGTTGAAGGACTTGAGACTTACATATATTTAAGACTGTTCATTTGTCATAGCAAAAAGAAAGCTCATAGGGTTTTATTGATAAAAATGCAAATGTGATAATTTTAATTTGAGCTAAAAGGGGAAATGTAATGGCATACAGTCATTCCTATGAAATTTATTTTCCATTAGCAAAATGCTAATTACCCATTAATCATTAGATAATGTATATATAGCAAAAGCAGCTCGAAAGTCAAATTGTCTAAATAAATAACACAGTAGCCAGTCAAGGTGAAAAATACCATGCTTCTTTCTCAAGAAGAAAAGTAGAAAATCATTGTTTCCCCTTACAGTAACTGTAGCTGTGGCAAAGACACACAGCCTTAGTTACAACACCTGAGAGTTATGTCTAGGCAGTCAATCTTTACCTGCAAGTGGCTGCACTTAAATGAAGGCAACACTAAAACAGACTTACCCATCTCTGCAATCAAACTGGGAGAAAACTGTCTTGGGATTCATTGGCCACTGGAATTTCAAAGCATCACATTCTTGCAAAGGTTCGCTCGGAGCTGAAGGATGGCTTCCTAGCACTACGGACTTCTACTCTGAGCTAATATCTGCTGCTCTCCCATTGCACATTTTTGCATGCATAGGCCCCTGGGGGGCTGTGCAGCCAGACCGGCCGACATTTCCTGTTTATTTCAGTCTCTGGTATGGTATTGGAAGTAACATCTCAGGCTGGAAGTATATTAAATGAAGTGTGCATGCAAATTACTAGCAAACCATCTTTTCCATTTTACAGAAGGTTCCCATTCGATTGGTTCATTCTGCAAGACTTAATTCTGTAGGATAGGCTGGGCTGTTTTCCCATTATAAAAAAATCCCTAATAACCAGTCCCACATCTGAGACAGTGAAGATTAAAATCAACCATTGTGTAGTATATGAGAAATAACTATTTTTCATAGGCTTTTTACTGCACATTTGGGATTATGATTTCCTATTATGCAAATGCATTTTATGAAACCATAACACAGAAATATGTACTATTGTTAATACACATTTGCAGCCTAACATGTGAAGTCTCCAGAAGAGCCATTGTGGTGTCTTCTCTCATTGTCTATTATGAATAATAAACAAAATGTAGTTAGACATATTCTGTATTACAGAACAATAATAGTAAAAATTGCATCTTTCATTAATATACATCAACAGTGTGTATCCTAGTAGCTTAGAAAGACATCACAATCTGAGTGCATGTTAAACAAAAAAGGAAAAGTGGTCTCATTCACAGCAGAAGCAAGGACCTTTTGGGAAAGTACTATTTGTTGTACTTGGAGAGAAGGATGTTAGTCAAAATTCTGCTTGTTCTTCATTTCTTTCAGCTTCATAATGACATTACTTTCTCACTGAAGTCATTGGCTGCATGCTAGTTCCTGTATATCACAGTCACATTTTGTAAAGTACTATAATAGACCGCAAAATAACTGGCATTATGTTTGTTTTCTAAATAACTCTTCAGAAACAACTTAAGTTTGAGCACCCTAGCTGCTACATCACTGCCTTGCCTAGGATGCTAACCTATAGACAGCACCAAATGCAGTGGCTAGGTTGATGATGTCATTCAGACAGGAAACACAATTATATTTTATTTCTTCTGAAATTAGTGATGAAAATAAGAAGTAATTTAGCAGCTTTCCCACTTCAGCCTGATTTTTGCACTTTAAATGCAAAAAAAAATTTCTATCAATCTTCCTGAAAAAAAATCTGTATTGACACTGGCCTGTGACTTACAGGTGTGCTCCTATTTCCAGTTGTTTCATGGATCTCATACCTGTGCAGCATCCATTTTTGTTTATGCAGCGTGCAATGCCACATTGTCTGGTTTTATTCTGCTGTAATGTACAGATGTATCTCCCTACCTCTTACCTGCTACCATTGTTTCCATGGGGTCACAGCTTGTCAGCCACAAATCTGTGCCATGTTAATATAACCAGTACTCCTGTAGTGTCATTATTCATGTCTCTGATAGCCTAAAATGATATCTGGGGCCTTTTATGTGCTTCCCAAATCTGAAAGAAACAAAGACAAAGGGGCAAAATGGAGCTGTTCTGGTGTTCCTCAGACGAAGTCTTTAATAAGGACACCTTTGCAGGTATTCTTGTACTGAGCTAGGTTTAGTCTATCTGGTAGAGCTGTTTGCAGTGTAATCTTGACCGTATAAGATGAAATATTACAAAGGCTTTAAATGTCTTCTGTAGGGTATGTTGATCACAGACTCTGGGTATTACTATTTGAATATAGCTATGTGAGATTTAATTAAAACTGCCTTGTAACTATTTATCGTAACAATTTCTCTGCTTGCAAAGCTGGAAAAAGATTAACTTAATAACACAGTTCAGTAGAAAAAGCCAAGAGGAACAAGGTCTAGAAAAAAAATACTGCTTTCATTCAAACATCTGTATTTTGAAGTTTCCTACAGGTATGAATTAAAGATGTCTCCATGTTCAGATTGCACTAAAAGCATGGTACCTAAACTTGAGGGGATAAACACTTGAAATTATGTGTTCTGTATAACAAAAAAAAAGTCTTTCTATAAAGGTCTTTTCCTTTACCTGTTTAGAAAGGTAATTTCACCCAAAATTTGGAGACTTTGAAGTGCTTCTCTATCCATAGGATTCTTTAAAAACAGGTACTTTTTATCTGTGCTGTACTCAACTGAATGTTTATGAGTGTCTGGTCCCAAAGATGCCTGATAAAAAATACAATTACCTTAAAATGACTAACATAAAATTTATTCATTTACCCTTTCATACTTTTCAACTTACTTCAGTTTTTCTCGCTCTAATTTTGCCTCCAGTAAAATCTTAATTTTTTTCTAATTTGCTGATTTGCTGTGCAATTTTAATTAGTCAATTTTCCCTTATTTGTACAAGTATGCAGTCTTATAAGTTTGAGACTGTAAATCATTCATCCATTAAAACCTCTATTTCCTCATATTGCAAGTTCGATTCATTTAGGACAGAAAAAACCTCAGTGTAGAACAGAATTATGCAATGTCATGGACACATTAACATTTGGATCAAAATTTTACATTGTGTCAGCCAGTAAACAGTATAAATGGTTCAGATTTGCAATAAATAATTGTCTATTAATACCTTGGCGTGGTGCAGCAAATTAAAGTCTCACTTCAGTAAGCACAGATGTAGGTAAGAGCTGAGGCCTAAAGAAAGCAACTGCCATGCAGCATTAGAATAGAAAGAGAGCATCATGAAGCGTTACTCTCTCTTTCCAGCAATTAGAATAATGTGTACAGACTTAAACGGGAGTAGACGAACGCAGGGGGAGGTAGGTTGTAGGTGCATTTAAGTCAAATCAGGCAAGATTTAGAACCATTTGTTTTAGATGCCCTGGCAGCCACTTCCCTTGCAGAAGATTAAGAGAAGCATTTTAAAATACAGCATTGTGTGCTGTTGCATATAGAGCAGAGCCCATAATTCAGGGGGATCAGGACATACGATTCTCAGGGACTTCCCGGGTCTTTATGCTGGGCCCATTCCTGGGGTAGTCAAACACCCCCAGAACTCTGATCTGTACACTTCTTTTGTTAACCTGCAGAATTTTGCAGCTTGCAGGTTATTGCCAATTGTCTTGAGATTTTCACAAATTTAATTGCTAACTGAAATTTTGTCAAATTACCTCAGTAACTTCCTGCCCCACAGAGTGTGAGCAGATGGTTCTGAACACTCAGTATCTCAAGCTCTGTTTCTTGACGTGGGTTATTTCTGTGAATGTTTTAACAAGTAGACAGTGTGGCAATTCAACACAAATAGAAACGTGAAAAGAGATTCATTTATGAATTCAAATATCTATGAATAATTAGGTATTAATAATTATTTAGAGTGCTCCAGTTCATAATACTGTCCCTCAGCTATTGCTAGTGGTGTCACCCATGAACCATAATTGTTGTTACTCCAGTTTTGATCATGTTTTTTCTTTTGCATTACCAACTCAGCCCATAATCCTGTAACACAGTCTAGCTTGTCCATACACTAATGGGAAGGCATTAATCAAAACATTGTTCTCCGTTACATTAACTATAGAGCAATATCTCCTTATTTTGTATTTCTTAATGGTTTCTTTGTCCAAGCCTGTTTAATAACGCAGCCTCTGTGTGCTGGACTGCAAGTCTTCCATGGTCTATGCTTGATTGGCTGAGTAATTTCTTTTATTTCCTTTGGCACTTGGTGTTTGCATCCTTGGTGTCTGGAGCACGAGACAGTGGGTTTTTAAGCAGAGTACAAGATCTGTATTTTGTAGGCAGGATGGTTTATTTAAAATAGATCTGAAGCTAATCCTGCTGTCTGTGCAAGACAAGGGCTTAAAAAGCTTCCTCCAGTGTCTGGCTGTTTACAAGTCAAACAAAATTTAATGCTTGATCTGAGGGAATACAAGAACTATCTGCTTTCTGCATTGCCTTGTGCAGTGGGACTAGTTAAAATGAATGCAAATATACCCATGAGAGCTGCTGCTGCTGCACTTGGGAACTCCTTGGATAGGCCTGTGAGCTTCTTCCTTAGCTTCTCCTGCAGTGTTATGGCTCTGTTCCATACTTCTGAGGCTATTAATAAAAACCTGATAATCATCCATCTAATAAAACTCATATCACTCCTTGAAATACTCAGACCTCTTTAGCTTACCAATGATTTGCTCCATTTGTGCAGTATAATCTGTTGAGTCCTTGTGTAGTTACTGTGAAATAATGGATGTTATTACATGGTTAACCACACAGTGACTTCACTGAAAGTAATGGTAATTACAGAGTAAGTTGTGTTGGTCCTCCTGTGCTATTATTTGGTAACTGTAATTAGCTCAGGTCACCAGTGCAAGTCAAAGTTCCTTGGTAATTTTTCTCTTCTCCCTTCTTGAAACAGTTGTTGAGTTAGAACATTGGTGGTGTCTCAGCAGGATATGTGGATCCAAACCTGCCAGAGCAATGCATTGCTTTCTATAAGCAACTCCTATTTTTAGGAGCACTGATTACAGGGACAGCAGTTAAATTTGCCTGTATGGACAGCTGTATCTCCAGTTGAAACCGAGCTTAGTATTACATTGAATAGAATTCATTCCTGCCCAGTTGCTGTTTAGGGACTTGTGAAATTAACTAGACACCCTCAATACACTCCCACTCTTATGAGTTAGGAATTTTGAGCAAGAAAGGCTCAAGTTTGTTGAAAGAGTGAAAGAACTAGAGCAGGATTTCAAGAAGTCTGTGGCTGAGGCATTCCAAAAGACAGCCAGGAGACATGGTTACTGTATTTGTTCTGTGGACAGAGAATGCAAGTCACCAGAGATGACAAGGTGTGACATTTTTGCATAAGCAATATATTCTACACATCCACAGGATAACACATAGTTAATAAGTGCTAGGGAAATGATCTGATCTGACTTTTTTGAATACTGGCCTAACTTGCATATTAGGATATAAAGAATTAATTACATGATCCATAACCAGCTCCTATCAGTAGTCCAGCAATCTGTGAAGCACTATTTGGACATGACTTTCCTATGCCAATTCTGCTCTCTCCAATATAACACACAGCACACATATCAATGTGAACAATATCATTCTGGTGCAGAAATTTTCCAAGTAAATTTTAAAAATCAAATATAAGTAGTCCAGCTCCTTACTAAACTAATTAAAAATATAAATACAATAAGCCCTGACTGAGCTTTTGACAGGTCATTAAAAACACAAAATTGAGTCAATTGCAAGGACTATTTTCAATATAAAACAGAGTTAAATAAAGCGGTGAGGCTGAAGTAAAATTAACTCTGGTTTTGTTTCCTTTGTTACTCACCTGGAGTGAGTGGCTGAATTTACACAGTGAAGTTCTCCAGAGGTAAAGGCCAGGGGAGCTTACTATGTGAAGTCAAAGATGCCATTTACTGCTTCCTCTGGCTGTTAAATCTGCTTCCTTGGTGGCATTCACAGCTGTGTTCTATGCAGTGCCCTTCTTAGTACAAGTTTTGACATCATTTTCAGTACAAATTATTTCAGCAATAGATAGACATTCTCACCACTCCAAGTGTATCCTTTAGAAATGACTTTGGTTAGAACTGGAGCAGTGCTTTTGCTGCATCAGCTTAGGGTTTCCAAGCAAGACTAAGATCTAGGAAGCGTTTGCCTTGTAGGAGCTTTAATACTGTGCAATGGAGCTGCACTAGGCTGTCATACTGGCATTCCCTTTGTTTTACACAGGACTCCCAATCCTGAAGATACCCATGCTGTATACAGCTTAGTTCACAGCTGGGCTCTTTCCTAAGGCAAATACTTCACTTGGTGAATTAGAATAGATTTGATATCATAAGGTTAGTTTGGCACTTGTCTGTAAAATACCATTATCCCATTAACATTTGCAGGATGAGGAATTCTCCAATGTAACTACAAAACCCAAACAAAACCAAAACCACATGGGTATAGACACTGTGAATATTTTTCCTGTTAGCCTTGACTTATCAACAGCATAATGAATGTCCTGAATGCCTTTGAATTTCTTTTGAAGCACCCTTTGAGGGGAGCTCTAGGAATATTCCCTATATTATCTGGAGACAAGTGGGGCATGACATTGTGAATGAAAATGTTACCTCCTGGCGTGTTCCAGCTTCCAACTTTCATTTACTGACATCCCACATATATTCACTTCTATACAACATCCAGGAACAGTGTGTAATATAGTTTCAGCTGAATTGATTTCCAGCACAATTTGGCCTGTCTATAGATAGGCACAAGCTCAGTTTTTATGGATCTCGACTTGAGAGAGTTTGTTTCCTGGTGTTAGGAAAGAGAGACAGGGGATCAAAGCTATGCTCTCTGCATGGGTGTAGCAAAAGCCCTGATGCAAAGCCAAAAAGATGAGGGAGTATCGCCAGAACAGGTACCCCAAAGGATGTTGGAATTTCTGCCTCAGGGTTGCCTGCTTCAGGAGCTTGCAGCAAGCCAGAAGGTGAATTTAGCACAGAGTAGTGTGTTACCCCTTGGGAGAGAGCTCCCAAGGAACTGCTGTGAAGCAGATGAAATGCTGTAGAGTCATGTTCTTTCTTGTTGCTAATTCCCTCTGTGCAAAAGTGCCCCTGAATCTCTCTGTCTCCCCAGGACTGAGCTTCCCAGCCTGATGGAGTCAGGACTCTGTTGACATTTGTCCTTGTTGCTGTTGCCCTTAGGATGTGCCTGTGTGTGTGCTTGTGAGTGCATGTGCTTAAAAAAGGCAGAGTCCTGCACCAAGCTGTGCCTTGAAAGAAGGGATTAACGCCTACTAAATATCTTAGTCAAAGAGTTTAGACATGGTTTTATAATTTAGTTAATGATCTAGTATAGGAGGGGCCTGAGTATTAATGCTGGACTCTCCTCATTCTCTATTATTTCCTACTGCCTCTACATCAGACAAGTCTTCTTTTTATCCCTAGCATTAAGTTTTTATCACTTTACTAAATTACCATAAATCAATAAAGTAGGGCAGAAAATTGCCTTCTTACATCATTGCACCAACATGCTGCTTGTATAGTCTGGAATGACAATGAGATATCCATCTTCCCGTGGACAAAAATGCCAGTTCCCAGTACAAAATGCCAAGTGGTATATGGCTAAAAATGTTCCAGACCAAATATTAGCTTCTGCTGAGATGAGAAAGGCCTTTTCTAATTTTTTGAAGACCAAGAGAAAATTCTGATTCTCTAAACACAAAATGTTATTAATATATTAGTATTTGTATTCTGTTTTAAGGCTCTTTTCCTAGTCATATAATATCATTCCTGATAATCCATATCATTCCTGATAATATTTGCTTGAATCATACACCAAACTCTATAAAGACCTCTTTCTTTTTTTTTTTTTTTCTTTTTTTTTAATTTTTAAATATACTCACTAGGGGGAATGCTCATAAAATTTAGCCTCAGCCACAATCTGGACTATGGTCTGCCAAGCTCCACATAAATAAATCATCAAGTCATTTTGGCATATTCTGGGCCAGGAGGAATATCTTCAGGGTAGATTTAAAGAGACATTGTCCTGTAAAATATGGCCTTTTTGGAGAAAAATGAGCAGTAGCTTAAAGGCTACTTTGAATCGCAGACTTTGAATTTTTTCAGGTAACCAGTGCAACGAAATACAGTGACAAACTTTTTAATTCCAATATTACAACGGTATTAGTGAGTCATCCATGATGCTATCTTAGCAGAAATTAAATCAATACCTGACACCTCAGGGTAGTTTGAGTGGGAGATACTGGACGTGACAATTTTGTGCTAAAATGTCTGCAGAACACACAGCAAGCAGCCATTTGAGATATTTCTCTTAGCAATCTGAATGCTGAAAAAGGGATAAAGCAGCCAAACATTTCTCAGCTTTGCACTTTCTAAAGCCAATCTAAACACTGAGACCCAAGAGTGCTCCAGCTCCGGGAGAGCATGCTGGGATTGGCCTGACAGCATGTTGGCCTGTCAGCTGGTGGCACCTCATCCCTCTCTTCCTCCCTTACACCCTGGGGAACAAAATCTGGGGTAAACTGAAGAGAGAAGCAGTCTCTTGCAAAGGCTTCATGGGTGGCCATTCAGCAGGAACACAACAAAGTACAGGTACACTGCAGCCCAGGCTCAAAGCCGAGTCCTAGTCATGAGCCCCCCATGCTGGCCAGGAATGATCTCTCTAGCTGGCTGCAAAATGGAGTTTTGTTCATCTACCCCTTGTGGGGGTCATCTAATACAAGGACATATAATTCATATAATAATCAAGAGAAAGCAAGCTGTAGCTGATTTGTCAAGAAAAGAGCCTGGGCCATAGTCCTGTCTGCCATTCACAGGTCACTGAAATCAATGGAGTTGTGCCTGCAATTACACCACAGGGAAACTGGATCATTTAGTTTGGACTGTGGGAAGTTACTGAACAGTAACAACGTGCAGGAAAATTGCCTCATTTTATGTTTTGTTAAAATCCCCAACTTGGACCAGGTTCATTGCTGGGTTCAAAACCATCAGTGGTGCCTGGGATCATGGAGGACGTTAGCATGGGCAGCAGGGATAAGTCAGGCAAAACCTACTATCTTCAGTTGTGTTTTGCTAAATATTCTTTCATTCAGAAGAACTGCAAACAGACAGGAGGAGTTTGAACTCCCTGAGATCATTTGGAGAGTGAAATGAACATTAATGGGTGCAGAGTTATGGTGCTTATGATGGAACCAGAAATACAGTAACAAATACAGAATGGATCCATGCACAGGTCATCAGGAAAAGAATGAGTTGCAGATGGACCACTGACTACCTGAATGGAACTTCCTCTCTGTCTTAATTTCTGAAATGCAGAGGAGAGTCTTAGCTGAAAAAAAAAATTAATTTTAGGAATGATCAACTCTTAGGAGCTGTGATTTAGCCCATTGTAAGTAACAATAAGCTCCTGAAAAAATTGAAAGCTGGAAATCGAATTGAAAAGCCAGGGAGTTTCAGCTCCTATGTTCTCACAAAAGCATTCTGCTAAAACTATACTTACCACCAATTATAATGACTAGTGGTATTTTGGGTGATCTTTTAAAGATCATTTACATACTTCGAGTGATCTAATGTCATTGAAAATGCAACAGTGGAAAGAATCATCAGATACTTTTTCTGGGTTAAAAACTAGTATTAAATCTTATGGGTTTGGAACAGTGACGCAAGGTAGTTAGCATACAGGCTTTTGGCACCATATTCTTTGTATATATTTCTGAATTGGAAAAAGGCACTGTGAAATACATACCAGGCAGTTACAGGTTAAGGTTCATTTACATAAATTAACAAATTTGCAAATGAATTCATCTAGTGAAAAGTAAGACACGGGACACTGCATTTTAATAATTGACATTCCACATGAAATGCAATGTTCTTGAGGAGGAAATTGAGCTCCAGGTTGCTATTAGAAGCAGCGGAGCAGCAAGAGCTGAAAAGAAATGCCATCTCATATTATGCGAGTTACTGCTCCTGCATAACAACTATCTTCTATTCTGATAGATTTTATTTTAATGAAACTAGTACTGGGATTTTTACAGAAGAAAAAGCTGACAATCAACAACACTGGTCAGGAAACAAAAATGTAAAAAATCTTTGTGATCTGTTTCAAGCAGCAAGCTCGTAATTCATTATGCTCTAAAGTAATCTTTCTTCTTCTGTTTTATTTGGCAGCCAAATCTCCTTACTTTTCAGTTATACCAAGTAGTTACGAGTTTACCCTCAAGAATGCAACACTGACAGAAAATTATAAATTATCTAATTTTTTTGTTCCCTGTCACAACATAGGTTAAATTGCAAAATAAAGATAAGTGAACCACTTAGCTGCTTCCTGCTGTCCTGATCAGTTTAAGAACACATTATGTTACAAATATTGCTCTTGATACAAAAGTAATGACTTTCATAAGGTGCTAGTCAGTCATTCAAAGTCACAATACTTCCATTGTATGCCATAAATACAAATTATATGCTCATAGCTGAAGCAAATCTGTCCCTAGTAATGTTTCTTAGTATAATTTAAAGATTAACTTAATCAAATCACTCTCTCAGCGATACACTTTCTCCAAGATCATAGAGAGTAAGTGTATCATTTCAGTGAATGCCAGCAAAATTTCTCCTCTTGCAATATTCCTAAATACTGATGAGAGAGTGTTCGTTCTTAATCTGATTACAACTCTGACATTGTCCATAGGGAGTACTGTGTTAAACTTCCTGAACTGAAAGGATAAAGCAACAAACTACTGCAACTTGCATACAATGTTTGACCTTTGGTTGCCCTGGCATCATTTTCACTCCCATTTTTATACAACTTTTTACAGCAAAGGGGACAAGATGACCAAGTTCTCTTCGCCTTCATTTCTGTTGTTTTAGGAACCTGAGTTATTTTAATTCCTGAATAGGTTGAGAAGTCCCTCCAAATGAACCAGACGTGTGAATAACATTTATCAAATGATTTGGCTGTCTGTAATACAGACAACAAGATTCTTATCTGTAATGAGCTCAGACAATAAATTGATAGGCTGATATCCTTTCTCCCCAGTATTTTGACACACACTGTGCTGTGTGTCTACATACAGGTAGAGCAAGTACATTTATAGATTGCAGTGATGCCCTGATAAGTGAAACTTGCTGCCCTCACTGGCACAGGAGCAAATTTCTGTAACAATCATGCCCTTTGGCATGAGGTCTTACTGAGTAGTATTCTCCTGTACCGATTAATCGACTGAATGAAGAAAGCTTCCATTTTTAACTTAATTCTTCATGACACAAATATAACTCATATATTAATGGGAATGATCATGGGGCAAAATTATTATACAATAAAGAAGAAAGAAGGCATCTCTTGGACATTTTTCTCAACTCAGAATATTATTTTCCCACCAAAGCAGCACTGTAACCGAGGTCATATATTCCTCTGTGCTGTATTCAATGCAAAGTAGTCAATAGGCTTTGCAGAAGTCCATAGCTTTACCAAGTAAGACTTTACCTTTAAGAGTGCAGTAACGATGTGAATGCCTTTTCACCAGGGTGTCACTGATGGATCTGAGCAGCTTTTCATGTATGCGTGCTGCAAACTCTTTATATTTTTACATTCTAATAACAGTGAACAGCATAAATTATCTCTAATTCTTGATTCTGCGAGGAAGCAGCCATCTGGTCTAATACCACTGTGACAGTGATATAGGACTGAACACTCTGTGCTTGGTCTGCTGCACAGAAAAGGACAATAGGACATATTTTAAAATGTCAGGATACATCAGAACCATATTCAGGAAAGTTTGCATTTATGAAAATTGATAGTATTGGAGATACATCATGATGCAGATCTAATCATGGCTGCTGGTATAGTGAATTAAATTAAGAGCTGATTTGAATTTTTCTAATTAAAGATGTGTTATTCCTTCTCTCCTCATGCTTTCGCTTTTGGTAAAAAAAGCTTATTAAACAATTTTCAGGAACATTTTGTGATTAAAAGGGTTAATGTTTTAGCAAAAAGCCCTGGTGTCTGTCGTAGCATGACTATCTCAGTGCAATATTAAGTGGGCATTTGTTTGTATTCCAAAATCATTGGTGATGTTTGCATAATTGTTATTGTTTGAACAAGATAGACTTGGTTATAAGTGTACCCAGGTACTGCTGGTAGGATGGCATGTAGGCAGAGCAGCTTAGCAGCACTGAGAGCCCTCAAGAGCTCTCTCATCTGCCTGCTTTCAATGCCTAAAATGCATGCACTAAAATTAAAGGAAGGGCAGAAAGAAAGAAATTTGACTTACATGGGAGTAAGCACATTTTAAAGGTAAGATAATGTGAATGATTTGCCCCAAAAAATTAACTTCAGCTTTGCCATAGCGCTCCGTTATATATGTACCTCTCTTGTTTCAGGGTTTTTTTTAATAACACCAAATACTTTTCAAGACATCAGAAACTGATAACATTTATGGGCATCACATAGAATTTGTTTCCAATGTTAGCTTTAACAGCTTTAAGAAACACTGTATTATTTAAAAAATAAACATGAAAAAGTTCTTTTCACAGCATAAAATAAATAGTAGTTATCTAGAAGCCAAAGAGTTAAATACTGTAATGGGATTTTTAAAGGGACTTCCTAATTTTATGACCGATAATATCATTTGTAATTTTACCTAGTAGGAGGGGCCATCAAATCCATACTCCAGGGTGTTAGCTGATCACAGGGCTAAGAAACAGTCTTCTCATCCCTTTTTTCAGTGTAGAGCATGCATAATTACCCAGCTGTTTTCTTTGAAGCACCTAACATTGGCCACTGGCAAAGGCACAATTCTGAGCTGGAAGGGTAATTGATCCAATCTGGCTTGGTAACTCTGTGTTCACTTGTCTACTCTTAAAATATATATTCTTCAGATCAAAGACGGAGCATTATTTAGTTTTTCATTTTACTTTCTGCTTACAAGTGTGCCAGAGGTATACATTACATAAGTTCTTTCTGAAAGTTGTCCTTCTGGAGCTTGTGTCGGCATATTTACTAGTTAGAATTGTTCAGTGCTGTGACTACCTTTAAGGCTGTGTGGTATAGAGAAATGCTGCTTACAGGGCAGTATTCCTAAGGATGCTGTGTACATCACGTTGTCAAATGTTACAGCATGCTTGTATTGTTCAGTCCTTGACAGCTCACCTTCCCACCACCATAACGACCCTTAAGTGCTCGAATGCTGCTTTCAGGGACATTTTGTAAACAGGCAAATGCAAGTATTATTTAGAAAGGGGAAAGAAAGATAAAGAAAAGCAAAGGATAGTGAGCTTAGCCAAGCTCCTGCCTTTGAATGTACAACCTCCTGTGATACTTCTGCTTCACAGCAGGAAACATGATCTGGCATCATTTTGCACACCAAACTTCTGAGCAACGATGCAGGCTCTGGTTAAATCTTGCATCTATGTGAAGGAAGAGGGAAGTTCACATATGACAGGAATAGAAATAGCCAGCACCTGCACGAGCAGTTAGAGGTTTTCCAAAGCTGGATGGGAAATTAATTGATTTATCTTTGCTAAAAGCTTTATATCAGAGTTTGAGGGAAGAAAAAAAGGAATGTTAGCTTATGTACTGGGATGAGTGAGAACAGAATTCTGTTCAGTGATTTTACTTTTCAGCTCAGTTCTGCTAACTCACTGCACTGTCTGAAGTCAGCAGCCTATTTTCACAGACAGTGTCTGCTGCTGGCAGGGATAACACCCCGTGTTCAGAGTTACTACCAAGGACTGGTGTGCAGATCAAGGCCACTGCTGGATCTTGTGTACCACACTGGGGGGTGCAGGAAAGTGAAAGTCCACGCCTGCAGGGAAGAGCAGACAGGGCAGGTTAGCCCAAACTGATCAGTGAGGGATTCCACCCCAAATATGTCATATTTGGTATAAAGCTGAAGGATCTGGAGGGTCTACAGCTCTCTCTAGGGGCTCCCAGGCTCTTCTTCCCTTTTTGAACACTTTACCAGCTTTGCTTGGCTTGGCTCAGGTCCTCTTTCAGTTCCTTCCTCGGACCATCCAAGGAGGACTCTGTCCATTCTGCCTTTGATCCTAATTGGTGTGTTCCTGAATCCGGTACCAGAATCCAGCTCCTGAACATATCTCCCATCTGCTGTGGGGCCCAGTCTGGGACTGCTCCAGTGCCTGCTCCACAGCATCAGTGGTGATGGTGATGTAATTACAGAGGGTTGGGTTCAATACTGGTTTTGTATATATTTGTATATATTCCATTATTATTAATCATCTTTAAAGCTGTTCTAGTTTCCTTTTCTAATCACTAAGTCTCTCTCCCTTATTCCCTTTCTCTTCCCCCTTGGGGAGGGAGGGGGGGTTAAAGGTGTCTGTTATTGGTCTAAGGGGCCACCCTGACCCTAAACCATGACAGATTACAGTCATGATAAGCTTTCTGCAGATATTTCATTTTTCTTGTTAACTTTCAGATAGATCATGTGAACAGACAAGTTTCTAAATATTATTTTCTTGGGGGTTCTGTTACAATCCCAACTGGTTATAATCTTCTAAATTCACACTGACAACAAGAAAGCTTATGAATTCAGTTCATTTGTTATTCTGTGTATTAAACATGTGCCCAGAAAACAACTAACTCATTGGTCCTCACTTTTCTGTTGCTTTGCTGTTTCAGAATCAAAATAAAATCTAATCAAATCTGTTAGGATCTGTGAAATCCTAAACTTGAGCCACTTCTAATTTCCGGGAGAAAAAGCAAAAGCAACACTAGTCCCCAAATACCTATCAAATGGCCACAATATAAAAACTTTAAAAATGCTATCTTGGAAGCTTGGACTAGACAGAAATTGGATGAGAACTTCTGCTCACCTCTTCTCTGTGTATATTCTTTGATACTGCCATCAGTGTCCTGTTTGCATATGTTAAAATCATGTTCTGAAAACTGTGAGTTTTGAGTTTCTTTTCTTCTCCCAGATTTTACACAAGAATCCTTTGTGACCAGCCAGGGCACCCTTTTCTAGGTCATCATTGCTACAGAAAGCCCTAGGCAAAGCCATAATCCCCTTCTGGTGCTGCCTCTGTCAGTTTCTGACCAGTCTGTGAACCCATTCCAAACATAGAAAACTACCTTGGCAAGAAAAAATAATCATTTTTATTAAATTTGTGAACTAAATGAGGTTACAGAACATGGAGGAGTAGGGAATGGACTTCGAAGAAATTAGTGGGGTGTACAACAGTCTCTTGACAGTAATTTTCATTGTTTCAGCCGTGATGTTTACCGTGACCCAAGATGTCTATAAATGGAGAAAGGCAGTTACTGATAAATGGCATTACTTTTAAGATTTTGTGCTGTGATCTCAGGTTTCTTAAGACAAAGAAGGTCATGACTGGTCAGATGAGATCCCTCACTTCCTTTCCTTCTTGTTCCTTGAAAAACCAAATCCAGTATACTAACTTGTACCTGCACCCTGAGCTGAGCTTCTATTCAGTCAGAGAGGCAATGAATGTCCAACAGTGAACATTACTTTTGGATTAGATATCAAGTGAAGTTCTTGACTCTTTAAATAGAATCAAACTATATCTGGACCAAGACCCTCCAACATCTGTTAATCAGACTCAGGAAATGCTAATGAGCTGAGAATTTACAATAGAGGTACAGCTAACAGGTTGCTGCGTAACCAAGGGAGATCTGTGTTATTTGTCATCTTCTCTGAACTCTTCTACAACTGGATAGAAGTTACACGTGTTCATTAGCACAAGTTCATGGATAGCAATGAACTAAAAACTAGCAGTCCTTTATTTGACAGTAAAGTGCAAAACAGTTTGTACGTGCTATTTGTTAGAATTTCTAGAGGTTTGTGTTGCAGAAACACAAAGCATGGCCCATATAAGAAATGTTGTTGAGTAATTTATGCAATCTGTATGTTTACAGAAGGAATTTGAACTTTCTCCTTGAAAAGCCATTACTGTAGTAGCTGGACTATTCATTCCCATGTGTTATTCTGTTTTAGAAACATGACAGAACAAGAAAGACAGACAGACAGAGAAATGGAGAGAGAGCGCTGAAACAAAACACAACTCCAGAATATGTTCTGGTAGAGTTTTCAGTAAAGGACTGATTGGAGTACCAGAGGGAGCATGTGGAGCATAATTACTTAAGAAGCCAAATGCTGCAACATTACTATAAGCCAGAAGAAGAAGGCTGTGAAATGCTGCGGTGAAATGCTGTGGGCACCTACACACATCAAGACAACTAAGAAAGGTAAGTGACTGACCATTTACTTCTATGATGCCTATTTCTTTTCAAAAGATTGAAAATGGTGGATTTTTTTTAATCAGAAATACAAATGACATTTCTATCATACTCTGATGTCCTACTAGCAAGTGATTTCTGGTCAATTAATCAGTCACTCAAGTAGTCAAAATCTTTAACCATATAAAAATCTATTGAGAACAAGTTTTATTTACAGTGGTGACCTGGCCAAGAAAGCTCACAAACAGCAATATGTAACATCACTTACAGACATACAATCACTATTGTATATTATTAGAAAGCTCCCGAACATATCACAAGGCATAAATAAATTACATAAAATACCACAAACATCAAATAAACCAATAAAAGAGGGAAGGCCATAACACCACCAGACATGTCATGAATAACCGCCACAAACATCAGCTAGGGTTTCGTCCACAATATGAATAAACAATCAAAAGATATACAAGCAATTCCTGTTAGAACATTTTGTGTTCTGTTAAAAATGTGTTACTGTCTTTTGATGTTGTCTATTATACAATCTAACTCCTATTTATATTTCACTAAGGGCATCAATTATTTTTAAAATTATTGTAATTAAAATTGGGATGTCTGTCTGTTATATAAATACTCATTTAGCATGTGCGTTTTGCTTAACAATTCACTGCATATATTTCCACGCTTGTTTATAATCAGTTATACTTTCCATTTAGTTATATAAGTCACATTATTATAGTTTGGTCTACTGAAAGAAATTGGACATAGAACATAGTTTGTCATCACTGTCCTTGTTACGTGTGTGTGTGTCCCCTCCAACCCTGCCCTGGATTCTGAACATAATTCAAAAGCCAATGAGATTTGAACACTACCTCCAGGTAGTCAACATCTCTTAGAATCTGCACCACTATTTGCATTAGCAACAAAGAGCACATATAAAACCATCTTTAAACTTGTCTGAGAGCTTATTCATAGAACAGCATATATGTAATGATTAAATATGATTGCAATCAATCTATCTTTAAATGCCAGATCATGGCTTTCTGAGTTTGTATGTCTGTATGTCTTATTCCCAGAATTCCCATGTTAAATGCTTACCAGTCTAGAGGAGTACTATTCCTCTCTGTTGGAATATATATTTTTGCAAAAGCCACAAGTTTAACCTTCACAAATTCTGGTTTATTTGACAGTGTTTGACACATGGTTTTCTGGTTGCATTCAAAGCAGCTCTCTCATCTGTTTGAATTAAATGTTATGAAATATATCATATAGAATACGCTGAGTTCAACACTCTGCTTGGTACTACCAATTATTTAACATTAATATGATGTAAATAAGAGTTACCTTCAATCAGACTTGACAGAAAATTAAACAGTGTGTCTCATCAGGTCCTGTTCTCATTTCAAAAGGGACATCTATGTGCAACTCACAGATTACAAGGTGGTGATGATATTGTCCTCCATTCACACTCCAGTAGTGTTCAGCTGGTGAGACATCAGCAAGACAAGCTGGTCTGCTAACTTGGAAACAAAGGCATTCTATTGCTGAAAGGGAGATTTGCATTTAAAACTCCTTTATAGCTAAACTGATTGTAATTGAATGGAGAAAGTGGATTAAAACATTTGGTTTATTTATATACATCCTCTTTCAATTATTAAGCTTATTCTGAATTTTGGAATAAATAGATTATCCAGACTCTAATCTAGATCCCCTGCTTTTAAACTGATGATATTGGCTGAAAATCAAACTGCCATCATTTCAGATTAGTCATTTTTGCTTCATTGATAACATATGCACTTCAAAGCAAGTTCTGCACGTTTAGAAAAAAATAAATAAATCCAACCCTTCTATGCATGCATTTTCAGATATAGACCCAGCTAGTATATGCTAACACCAAGCAATTTGTTTTGCAGCATGTCACATAATTCTCCTTTTTTACACCCAATATCTATGATTAAGAAATGTAATACATACTAAGAAAGTCTTAGATAATTTACACGATGCATTAAAGTGTTTTGCATGAGAATATAGTATGATGCAGACAGCAGAAGAATTATGTCTTTCATTAAAAGGTTTGCAACTCAGTGTGCTATGATATAACCATAGCAGTTTTTCTGTCTCAGTGAAGGTTTTTTATTTTAAACACTGCCTTGAAAACCAAGGGATGCATATGCAATAGCACTACTTTTGCTATATGCTTTAACTTAATATCACCTCTTAGTAATTACACACTGTCAGTTTACCTGCTGTCCCAGGGTTATGGGTGAACAGCCATGCTGTCAATGTTCTTCATCTCTCTGAATCTTGATGTAAGCTGTAAAATAAAATGGCATTTTCCATTATTTAACATTTAAAACGAATCCTAGTTCAAAGCCTAGTTGAAGTAGTTCATCAAGAATGATTAAGGTCGGGATTAAAAGAAACCAATTACATGGAAGATATATGATTTTTTATCTTTTACATGCAAATTAGGATGTGTGTTTGCTACCTAATTTAGAAAGCACCAAAGGACAACTTACAGGGATGTAGAGTAGCCTTTGGAGGAGTTCAACATTTGTATTTCTTGAGGAATTTAAGCAGGAAAGAGGAATGGTGCACTTCACAAGAAGGTTTGTGTTTGGGTAAAGCCTGGTCATTGCTCAGCATGCTGTGCATTGTCGGATAAAACACTTTAGGGGTAGACTAGCAGCTTGGAAGTCTCTCCAGCTTGGAGTAATCGCCAAATGTGGCAAGGTGCATATAGGCTGTTCTGCATCCTACTCAGACATGTACTTTGTTGCTGACAGAATAAAAGACAGAGCTCTAAGCTGATGCAGCATTTTGATGCTGTCTGGCAATAAGAATGGTTTACAAGGCAGAAAAGGTTTCAGCTCTTTGCTCGTCAGGGTCTGTTTCAGAGGCACTACAAAACCACACTTAGACCCTTACAGATGTTTTTCCTCTCTCCATCCACTGAAGTTTAGAACAGCCCAAGAAATGGTTTCTACCTGTTTTCTCTTTCTCACACTGTCTTCTCATTACTTCATTTTGTGTTCACTGGTTCTTCATATTTTTTCACTAAATACTTGCTTGAAATATGTAGCTATGACACTGTTCTTTCTCTCCACATCAAAAATATGCTGCTATATTTTCAGGGGGAGAAAAAAATGGATTGTACTTCTTTGTATCATCCAAACACCATAGCCAGCATTTTATTGAGTCTTTATTTTGGCATGTAGATCAGCGTGACAGGTAGTTGTTTCACACTGTCATCTACTCCATCTAGGTCTAGATATCTACAGCATCAGGGAGTAAGTGGGGATATTTTGTTCCCCACTCAATGGACTATTACTGTTGTTTAGCTTGTTGTGCTTTAAGCATAAAATATATTTGAGCTTCTGGTGCAAATAAGAATGATAACACCTATCTAAGAATGGTGACTATAAACTAAAATTCAGGAGTTTGAGTTTCACTTTATAATAGTTAGTATTGACATATAAGAGCTAATACCATTTTATCTAAGTGGTGAAAAAGATTGCAATATCTAGCACTCAAACATAGCTCCTCTGTTTTGCTGTTTCTGACCAATATAACAGACAGACCTAATAAATCCAAGGCATTTAAAGGATTTTTCCATAAGATATTCTGTTAGTATGTGGACTTTGGTGAAATTTGTCAAGCTATATTTAAAAACAAATTGAAGAATCAGTAAATCTTTTGTTGTTTGGCCAGAGCTTCCTTGTACTGGAAGAATAATAATGTACTACTGTGAGCGCAAAGCTGCAAACACTGAGAATCTGTATATCCTCTTAAGACCTTATTTATAAAGACAAGAAAACTCAATATGGTTTGTGCTGTACTGACACTTTACCTTAAAGGAGCTGTATTTCTTCCACATCGTCCTCCTCACAGACTGTGGCAGGTGGAGTCACCACCCATAGGATTTGTGCAGCAGTGTGTTCCCAGAGCAGAGGAGAAAGTCTCAAGGGACATAGAGCTGTAGCTAGCCCCATGCAATACAGTGTACTCAAATTAATGACAGCAATATGCAAATTCTTGACTACTGTAATGGCTTTTAAAGGTGTGGACCTTATGGATGCCAAGGACGTGGACATCTGGATTGGGAGTGCTCAATTCAATGATACCATGCATCCAGACCCCAACATTATGGTGCTATTTTTGTTTCTTCCTGCTAACGGAGCTGAATTCCAGACCCCTGTAGTGATGTCCACAGCACTCATCTGCTGTGTAGTTAATTTGTTGCGTGAATTACAAACCGCCTCCCAAATGCTCTGGGAATCTGAAAAAGTGAGAGTGACACTGACTTACCTTTTGAAAACATGGTGCATTGGACAATAAATGAAAACTATTACAACAGCTCATGTGTAATATTCACAACAGACTGTGGCTGCTATTCAGGGAATGAACTTATGGAAATTTATTTATTTGATATCCAGTTAGCTCAGATGAATAGTAAATCCTTAATCCAGTAAAACCTCCTTTGACTGAGGTGTTTGGAGCAAATGAGCCACAGCTGATACTCCACCTGATGTAATTCTCCCAAGACCAGGGCTCCAGACCAAAGCTGTCTCTGAAATCACTGATCAAAAATTAGGAATCAAAATTAAGGTCAACCAAAGGGAAACTCTTCATGGATCTTCCTGAGTTCTCTGCCACACAATGCCTTAGTAATGCCATGTATCTTGCTCTGCAGCAAATTTGCATGTGGTCAATAACTCATGTACTGTAACTTTTAGCACTAAACATTGCTTACGGCAAAAGTCACTGGCAGCTGAATTTTGGATGTATGAAGACCTACCTGTTACTAATCGCTCCTCCACTCTCTGGCCAAAATTGACCAGCAAAAAGGGACAGACAGATTTATTGGAAACTTCTAACTTTAATATTGATCTACCTTAAGTCAACAGCTGTGAAATAGAGGTAGTAGTGCCTGTTTACCTCAAAGAGCTAGCAGGAGGATTGGTGCTTCACAGAAAGTAAGTGCTCTATTGATAAGGACCACAGGCACTTACCTGATAAAATGAGGACTTCTGTCTTCAGAACATGTTTTGGATAGTGCAATAATTCATGGGGTCATATCCTGGCACTAAGGGAAAAACAGATGATTCAGTAGCTCCTCTTTTAGTGATTACAGCTCATCCTCTATATTAAGTATCATCGCATCCTGAAACTTGAGAAAAATATTGTGGATTTTCAAAAATAGCACGCAGTCATGTAACTAAAGGCTTTGGTTAGGTGTGTACACGCAGGAGGTTTGAATTAGTTTTGTACAGACTTGAATTATTCTAGTGTTTCTTACCTGTGGCATGCTGTGCTTTGTAACCTTATTAATGATCTCTCAGAATAGTTGTGAAAATTATAAAATTATTATATGTAGAGAAAAACGTGCTACAAGATATATCATCTATTGAATTTTTTAGACCAAACAAATATGCTAGTATTTGCCATCTAAGGCTGTGAGTATTGGGTCAAATAAAAACAGCTGTCAAAGGAGATATCTAAATGAGTACAAAAAGAATCTTTGTACATTTTCTCAACGTCAGAGAGTCTTGGATATGTGACTGGGAATATTTTTTGTTTGTTTGTTTATTTGTTTTGGGGTTTTTTTTAGATTATTTTTTCTTTATTTATATTAACACATAACATCTGGTGCCTCTTCTGAACTCTGACATTACAAAAATTTAGAAGCGAGATGAGCATGGGAACAACCCAAACGATATCTCAGGGTATATCTCTGCATCCTAAGGGCCCAAAATATGACATTTCTCTCTTTTCGGAGCATCTTTCCTTTCCTTGTATAAAGGAAAGCATCTTTAAGAGATGATGTTTATCCATAAACAGCTATCTTCCATAAGAAACTTCATGAATTCTTATAAGGCAATATAGATAGACCCAGAAATGCCTGCCCTGTGAAAAAAGTGTCACTTCATTTGAAAAAAAAAAAAAGTGTATTGAAGTGCTACTCAAATTACACCAGGAGAAGTTATTAAAATATAAAATGTTAGAGATTTTCTTTCTTATCCCAGTTAACAGAAAGTATATATAATATAATGTACACAGATACCACTGAAGGCAGAGGCCTGTTACCTCTGCCTAGTGCCAGCAACACCCCCACACTTCAACTGATATTACAAGTGGTTTTCCCCTTAAAGCTCCAGCCCATTATGAAATGTCAGGTTTACTTCTGGTGCTCTAAAATGGGAACCTGTTGCAGAGACTGGATTAAGTAATACAGCTAGCCTAGCTTCCAGCAGCACTAGCAGAAATATTTGCTTTTATTTACTAAGCACTAGTCACTAAGTTGACCAAACCCATTATCAGTCATCAGTGCAATGCTGAATCAGAGTTGAAGATCCAGTGAAAAGAGACAGCTTCTCTAAGATTTCTAGGTTAATATGTTAGTTAAATGGAATGTGTCCAATGATATTCTAATTTAAAATAATGTAACCCAAAGCAATTCAAGTTTTTAGTGTTGTATATTCTCATTCAGCTGGTGCAGAGATACCAATGACACTGCGTTGCAAGTCAGTGCCCCGTAATTATTTTGCTCAGTATTTCCCTTCATTGCTATCAAGCTTCTATACACCAAGAACTGTAGAAGAGGTTTTTAGTTTGTCTTTATGTCTAAAATTTATATATTAATTTCAGCTGCAAATTATAGAAACAGGCAAATTTTATGGTATAAAACCATTAGATATACTGAGTTCCACAGCATCCAGTTATCTTAGCTCATATAAATAGAAAAACTATTTTTAAGTGTCAGAGAAAATTATATACTCTCTCAAAAACTGAGTAATACATCTTCACAGAGTAGCTAGCAAGAGCACTAAAGGACAGAGGAATCTCTCTTCTTCTGTTATATGAACAGCTCTTGAAAATTATTTGCAGTACTTCCTGACATCATGACAGAAGAGTCTGTTTCTGGTGGTTAGCAATGTCTCTTGCATCCTGATTTCTGTACTCTGAGGTCCTGAAGGTATATAAGGTCTCTTAATGTGCTTGGCTATTTTGAAAACTAGAACAGAAAAGGTTGATAATAACATAGTTCTACTCCTCAGCTATGCAGCTTGTATGCCCAGGAAGACTCTCCAAAGAGCTGCCTTACACCCTCAAGGAACTCAAAATACCTTGGTAGATCTACAGTAAATATACCTGCCTGTTGGCTGAGGAACATGCCCTTAGACTACTGAGGTTGAAAATACATTTTCTATTACTGCAGAAATAAAATTCCTGAATTAAAGTCTTGTATCCACTAAGGTGAATAGCAAAACTCCCATAAAGTTCTCACAGATTCAAGGATTTATCCAGATACTTAATCTCCAAATGGGATTTTAACTGTAGTCTCTGACACCATCTACAGAGATGAAGAGTACCTCAGCGTGTGATCTATACTTTTTTGCCATATACTTAAAACTTTTATGCAAAAGATACTGATCATAATTGAAGTATGTTCTTTCATTAATTGATTTTAGGCCACTACCATGCATCTGTTTCAGCAGCAATGTACAGACCCATTACTAAATGAACAATCTCTAGCCACCCTGTAATAAATTGTACACATTTCTAATCTTTTAACATTTATGGCATTGCTATCTTTAATTTTGACAAAAACAAGGTTTTCCCATATTTTAAAATAGCATGGCTAATTTACTAAATGTGTAGAATGAACAATGCTCATTGTTACGATTTAAACTGAAGGGCAGAGAAAGACTCCAGTTTTTGTTAGCATCTTTTTTTCCAGTTATTTCAATTTTTCTCCTTAATGTAGCTATGTGATCATGCATAAACATGATCATTCCAAAAGAAGCTGCTGGCCTTAGAATCAGTTCTTACTAGTGAAATTATAGAAGCTTGAATGGCTAGCAGAATAAAGAAATAATTGCAACTTTATCAAGCTGTTCTCATGTAACTGCTGTCACTGTCTGAATCTGGTGATAAATGGCATTGATCACATAGGTTATAGAACCCCTATCAGTATCAAAGGAAAGACATTATAGTTTGACAGTGGTGTCTCCATTGTCAACTTCTGGAAGTATTGTACTGTGCTACATTGAATGGCTCATTTAATAACTATTTATAAATTAAACAAGCAGAAAAAAAGTATTCCTAGTAACTAGAAATGCTTGGGACAACTTCTGAAATCTTTACTTTCAAGAGAGACTTCAAATTAGGTACAAGCTTCAACTCTGGATATTGCACTAACGTTGCTCAATGTTATTGCAAATAATGCATTGGTGAACATGCACTCTGCAAGGCAGGATCAGGCTCATTCTTTATAACACCCATTTGTATGGGAGGGTAACATGCTGTGTGTGTTGTAGTCAACAGGATTTACAGAGGAGCTTCCCCAGGCTGTGTAGAAGCCCTGGCTTCACAACTGTCAGGAGTTACTTCATATCTGTAAGTGGTTTAGGATTGCTGTAAAGCTTTGAGATTGAACTCACAATACTACTATTTAATTTGAGTGGGATATCAGCAGGCTGTCACACTGAATACTGCTATATACAGGTAAAATATAATGTGAAGGTACTTCAGTAATTTTAAACAAAAAGTGAAATCCACAGTAAAGGCAAATCCACCTCACGGGCCAGAAAGGCTCTGTTCTTAGGTGTTAAGGAAATCTTTTGTCACCCTTTATGATTTGAGCATCTAGCCCAAATTTTGATTTTTTTAAGTTATTCTTAGGAGGAACACTAAGTCAGAAATTGTAATATAGAAACTTCTACTTTTATAATATGACAATATTATTTATAAGAACATGATGGAAAAGGTTTTAAAGTAGCATGAAGTGAAGTATTGCCATTAGTGTAGCAGCAGTTTTTTCTTCTGTATTCAGTATTGACACATACAGAATAGGCTGTTAGGCATCAAATCTGTGACTGGAAATTGATTCTTTATAGGGAAAATCCAATATCTAGTTCCTTGCACTTCTCGTTCCTAAGAGACAGGACAAGCTTTGCCTATTTGGATACAGCTTCCCCCCACTCATTTTTTAATTGATTCTGTTCTGAGTCTTAAGAAATGTGTGGCTTGGTCCTCAGTGCCATCTTAGCTAGCTTCAGTGAGGAGAGCTAGGAATTAAAAATAAAGTGTCTCATAGGTTATGTCTGCTAACAAATTTCCACTAATTGACATCAAACTGGTTAATTTCCATATAATAACTGTTGATTGATTCAAGGGCTTGACTCAGCTGGCCAAGACTGTCCTTACAATGATCACTTATGGGCTACCTTTTTGGAACGCAGTGGAATATTTAAGGTCTTGCCAGATTTCAAGGATGCTGGGAGTTGGAACAATGTTTTTAATCTTGGCTACTAATTACGTGGCAAAGGTATAAACTGGGCTTTGCAAATCATTATTTCCATTAGAAAGGTGTTGGAAGCAATTCCACCGAGGGCTTCCCTCCTATTTATGCAGCTGTTATTCCCATGGGAGGAGGCCATTGCAGTCGTGGCTGAAACATGGGCTTCTGTTCTGTTTCCACAGCACTTGGAAGAAAAACAAAACAGGACTAATGAAAAACACACACGGGAAATGCTTTATTATTTCATCATCCTCACCTACTGAGATCTGGCACCACTCTGTGCTTAGGAAGAACTTCTCCCGCCCTCTCTCTCGCGCGCGCAGTGTGGTTGTATAAGGCTGACACTCTGTCATTTCCTGTCAGATCATTTCAGAGGAATTTGCTCTTATTTCCTCCCAGCCTCATCCCCTCCTCCTGGCCTCAGCCTTGGCTGCATGCCCCAGCAGCCATGCTGTGTTTACTTAACCGCATGGAGAGCTGGGCTGCCTCGGCTAGAAATGCTGGGGCAATGTGCACACACGCACATCATGAGCTTGCTTGCAGGAGTTCACGTTCACACTCAGGAAACAGACAACAACTCTTTTGTGAAGAAAGCATACAAGGTCCAAAGCTAAACCTTATGCAGGGCCTTTGTAGACTGTAGGCAGGTGAGTTCTAAACTGTTTCACTAGATGTGGACAAAAAGAAAACATTTTTTTTGGCCCACAATTTTCTAAGTAAATTTACCCACAAAGATGCATTTTTGGTCATTGCACATGTTCAAATTGAGATGTATTCTTAATTTATCTGTGTATCATGGAATTCATAGTACATGACTACTGGTTAATTCAACAAATATTGTTAGGATTAGCCAAACAAGCCTGGCTCAAATATATGTACCTACAGCACTGCATATATATATGGTTACTACAACTAGTTTTTCTACTTTGTCATACGTATAACAGACTGGATAGATTAGCTAAAATGACCAAGCCTTATAAATGGGGTAGAACTATTTTAGCACCCAACAATAGTGTGAAAATAAACCATGCAGAAACAGGGCATTTATACTTGAATGATATGTGAGCTTTTCAGTGGGTAAAGTGGTCACAGTTCATGGTTTAAAAAAAAAGTAGTCTTAAGTCACTAACAATCTCCACACCAAGATTTATGTCAATGGAGAAAAAGAACTAAGTAAACTATCTGACTGAAAAGTCATTTCTTCCTTCCCTGGCAGCATAGGGTTTGTTTAAACACTGTTAGGAGAAGGCTAATTAAAATAATTTTTCCAGAAGTCTGGGAGATTACTAAATCCAACACCAGCGCAGTGCTCTTGATCTGGAATAACAATTTGTTTCCTAATATAAACAAGAAATTTCATACTGATACAGAAAATTAGAAGTCAGAGGGAGAAATACTTCCTTCTGACATAGTTGTAACAATAACCATTATTTTGAGTAGCAGTCATAAAATAAATGATAGTTGACATTTTATGACAACATTCAAGTTTTATTTAATATTATTAGTGATGTTTATTTAATTTAAAGCTAATGGGCTATCTTCCAGGCCAGAGCAAGAATGGTTTCCATTCCACGCACTTATGATAGACTTTTCTTGTCCAGAATACTGTAAAAATTTAGAGAAAAATCCTGAAATCACAATCTATATGAGACTCTTTACTCTCATTAGATGGAATTAACATTTAGTCCATGTCCTTTCGTAATCAATATCAGGTAAACAATTGCAGTTTTTAATTATGATTCCTATCCTTTTTCATTTCTCAGTTCATTCTACATTCAGTAGAGAGAAATAATGGATACAAACAAGAAAACAGCAGGATTTATCTCCATTTTCTGAATATTCAGAGTCTTGAGTCTTAAAATCTAATATTAACACAACTTCTAGAATTTTCCACTTTCTAAACTTATGAAATGGGAGTTAGAGAAATCCACAATTCCCAAGCTAAAATTAACTCGCAGTATTAGAAAGTTTTCTCATATGTCTGGAAGTGTGCTGTTAATTTTGCAAAGTAGCTATGTCAGGTAGGCACAGCTCTTTCTTCAGTAAACCAATTTACCAGATATGATACTTTAATTTTCCCAAGTAATCATGGCAGAATTATAAACACATTTTCTACATTTTTTCCAATTTGGATCATGGTTTTGTTAAGTCAGAGGTACTCTCATGTACAGTTGTTAGTTTATTTTCAGAGGACTATCACTTTTAGCATTCTTGAGTTTATTTATATTCCTACATTTCTAGTTCCTTCATAGTGGTGACTAACCAAAACAGTAAGTTATCTCAGTGGAGAAATTTCAAACCAAAAAGAACATATAGTGTTGTTTAGCTCTGAATTATTTTTTTTTTTAAAGAGAAAACATAAGGCATACAAGAGTAGCTTGCTATTCACAGTAAAATAGCAAAGAAAATTTATCACAAATGCTGACATCTCATCCAAACATGATCCTGCTCACAAACACCAACAATAAAGACGTTCTTAAGTTTTACTCATTACTTAAAAGTATTCAGGAATTCTTTTTAACTTGGTTTACTATGTAGAATTTCCTGTAAGCATGAATTACATGGTACTCAAAAGTCTGAGCTGTTTTTCTTAGAGGTGATTGGACAGGGCATAATACCAGCCTTGACATTTTATGAATTTTGTCATGGACTCTATGGTCTCACTGTCTCCTCTTGAAATACTGTGTTTCTCTCTTGCTGGGACAATCTGTGAGAAGGAAGAAAACTGATTACTGGTGATGGGAGCTGATAAAAGGGATTACAACACAGAGAATCAGGATGTTTGAGTTCACTGTCTTACTGCAAAGCGGGAGTATCCATTCCTTTTTAAAATTTCTTGTCTAATCTGTTCTTAAAGTCTTGCAGTGATGGAAATTCCTTATCTGCAGATTATATAAAAGCCTAAAAGCCTAATACCTATAAGATCTTATTTTAAATATGATGTTTGGAATGAAGAGAAGAATTGAGGTTTTCCAGGCGGAGATAGATGACTTGAAAAGTTGCTGAAGTGGCCAGAAAAGGATCTCACTAGCCACCAGTGCCTCAGAAACTATAGGAAGTGGGCAAAAAGAAAGTTAGGATGGAACCCTAGTACTGAAGATCAATAACAAAGTAGGTTCTAGTAAGTGTATGCAGAAAAACAAAAAAATCTGAGGCAAGAAGCCTAGAAGACATCTAGCCTAGAGCTATGACGACTCATTCCTCTGAAGCTTCTGAAGGGCATAGTTAAGATGAAAAAAGATCTACTGCAACCTTCTATAGTATCTTCTCAAATGGTACTTTTTTTCCTATTCTGGGAACTATAATTAAAACTATTTTGGCAGAGAAGACATATACACTTATCATGACAGGCTTTATGACTTATTAACCAGAAATAGTAGAATGACTGACACAGCATCAACAGTAGCATAAAAACTGGAAGATTGTTCTACTGAAAATACTTTTTGTGATCTAGTATTTGCCAAGGGAATGAACAGAGGGATGAATTTCATATCTATTTTGATGCACAGTCTGTAGATGAAATCTAGGATTGTACTACTACAAGTATTTTATTAAGATTCTAAAAACCTCAGTCAGTATATACCTTCATATATAGGTCACAAAGTAAGTCTACCAGCAATTGTTCACCTAAAGGTGACCTAAGAGTAAAAAAAGATTCCTCTTCTGAACTTATGTACAGAAATGAGGGGCTGTTAGATCTGTTAGTAAACAGAAAACATCAGTAGAAATATTTTTAAAATCTACACTTTGACAAAAATTTAAAGGAAGTGAAAAAGCATATTCAGGCAGTGATGAAGTTATATCATATGCAGCTGGGAAGAAAATACGAAAGCTGTTCTCTCCTGCATAAATAATCTGAAACCTATTAATGTTCTTGGACAACAAAAGCAATGTGATGACTTTAATAGTACACTCTGAGTCCAATCATCAAGCTGAGTTATGCCCCATAAATGTGTTGAGATCTTCCTACAAGCATAAGTGTGTCCAACTGGAGACGGGATGGAGTGTTCCTTTTGTGAATGGTGCCCTTGTGAACAACATATGATTGGAGATGGAGATCACTGTTGGAATGATGGGGAGCAGCATAGCTATGTGGATGAGGCCCCACATGCTCTCAGAACAATTTTGTCTGCATAAACTGGGTTTACACACTTCAGCACTCCTAGGGAAAATACTTTAAAACACATATATAAACCTCAAGGAGATGCAGATAAAGTAGTACAGAATATGGAGCACAAAGCTCAGGATTATGAGATCAACCAGTCCACATAAAGAAATGCTACCTAAACTGCTATCAAAGTGCTAACAATGTTCTGTCTAGAGAACATAAAGGCACCTAAAACTCTCTCTGACCCTTACAGAGAATTATAGGAAACATGACAACTTAATGATGAGTTTAATCAAGGTATGGCATTTTTGCAAGTAAAAGTCCTGGATGGGCACAGACAGAATTTATACTCAAGGATTCTGTAGATGACACCTCACACTTTGGAGAGAGGGTCTCTGGAGCAAGGATGCCCAGTGAAGGTGGTGTGTTGGCAAGAGCTGGAGGCAGGAGTGACTCAGGCTCTAAGTCAGGAGAGATGCAGCTTTCTAATTAATCCTTTTCAGATAACTATTCAGAACATTTTTCCAAAACTGAGTATCAGAATTAGAATTATTTATTTTTATTTGTCAGTGCTGACAGTGTGCTAAGCACCACAAAAGATTGAGCCCCTGTTTTGAGAGGCTTCCAAAATAAATATTTTTTTTTCCTGGAGCTTGGCCCAATGCCCATTAGTAGCCAAACTGTGATACAGTCCTAGACATAATGTGCTCATTTTCCTCTAAGATGATGGATGATCGAGCTTATGAAGAATTTCATCTGTATTACGTGGGGACACATATATGCACAGACTGCATGGCCATGTGTCATTTGGGAAACAAGCATGCTTGCAGTATTTTCCAGTGCTGAGGTACTTGCATTAATGACCTGACTTTTTCTGGTAATATTTTCATGTGTAAAACTCACCAGGAAATAATTAGGAACGCAAGATAAAATCATGATCCCATTGGAGTAAAGAGGAATTTTCCTGTTGAATTAGAAGTTTACAATAACCTCCATTTTGCTAGGTGAAGAGCAGTCAGCTTTTCTGTTCTGCTTTTGTGCTGCATAGGTCCACAACGTACAGCTGTAGTATGGAACTCTTTTCTGCCAACTCATTAAAAATAAACTCTAAAAGAAGTATTATCATAACTGTTAAATAACCTAACACTTCACATTATTTCTTGATCTGATTTTTTGAGTTTGAACTGATCTTTTTAATTAAAAAAATAAATCAGAATTGTACTGAGCAAAAAATATTAAAATGTCCTTCTTGTTCTGTCTCATAAATTGATGATTTACATCTAATGCCACAGAAATCCATGGAATTATATTATTATAAGTTATAGAGAGTGAGAAACCGGATTTGAGTGTTTACAGAAAATTCATTTACATAATTATCTTTATGTGGTATAGTAAACTGATTATTATCTTACCTTGTGAGATTAGTGCACACATAAGCAGATATGTTTTATCCATGCCTTTAAGAAGGAAAAATGGTGGATACTTTTAATATGTTTTACTTCAGTGGATTTGAATAGAGTCCTGTTTTTGTGAAATCTGGCTTGAATTCAAGGTAAAACATTGTTTGCCTTCTTTTTTTTTGTCTTCCTGCCCTTAACTATTCCTTTGCAGTGTGAAAATACCACAGTCTATGGCTGATGTCTTCATCACAGTGGAATGCTTTTAAACTTAATGAAGAGTTGCAGTAAATCAGTACACGTCATTCTGCTTTCTATCATCAACACATACATACTTTCTTAGGTATTAATCCCCTTAGAGATTATTAGAAGTCAATAAGACACTTTAGAAATAATTACTATTAACTTTGAAAAGGATTATACCTGGTATCATATCTGGTAGCTATCTTGTCTCCAATGAAACCACATTTGTACATTATTCATTTATGAATTCCTCAGAAGAATACATAGTTTATGGCATTTAGCCACAGACCATGCTTTAGGATGCTGGAGTTAAGCTTGCATTTTATGCAGAACTGGGGTCTTCACTGGGTGACTCATTCAAGGAAGGAGTTCATGTCATTCTGTGTTTGGCACCTACTACAAAGCACTTAGGCACTGTAGGACTGTATAATAAACATAAAAATATCATGTTGATTTTTATTTTTCTGTTAGCAGGTGGCCAAGAGGGCCAAAACCATCTTGGCCCATATCAGAAATAGTATGGCCAGCAGGAGTAGGGAAGTGATCATGTCCCTGTACTTGGTACCAGTGAGGCCACACCTCAAGTACTGTGTTCAGTTCTGGGCCCCTCACCACAAGAAAGACACTGAGTTGCTGGAGGGAGTTCAGGGAAGAACAACCAAACTGGTTTGGAGTCTGGAGAACAAGTCCTGTGAGGAGGGAATTGGGATTGTTTATTCTAGAGAAGAGGAGGCTGAGGGGGAGACCTTATTGTCTTAAGGTCTCCGGCTCCCCATTTGCCCCACCATGCCTGGCCATCCTGTGGGCCCATATCCCAGCACAGCCCTCATCTGTTCCTGACCCAGAGGGGTGCCCGGTGCCCAGTGCTGGGGCTGCCCTGGTGCCTGCCCAGCTGCCCTGCCCCACTCCTGTTGTGTGCCACCCGCACAGCTGTATGCAACTGATAAACTTGCAAGTAATGTTTTAGTGTGACTGTGGTTCACAGCTCAGAGCTCTGCTGGTCAGTCTGAGAAACTCACCTTCAGAGAATGGTGCTCATCTCATCACATACAAAAAATAGCAAATAGCTTAAACTCAAACTCAGGTGTCTCCTTCCCTGAACATGGAGAACTTCTGATTCAAATCATAATTTTTCAGACCTCTCTATGGTTGTGCAAAACCAAATCAATTGGTTCTGTCCCTTCTTAGCTGTAGCCTTTGCAAAAACTTGAAAGCTGGATCTTCTAGGAGCAGGGAGCTGGGCAAGCAATTCCACAGGTACTGTCAACTCTCAAATTTGCAGTTTTAATATCCTTAAATTGGTCATTTTCTGGGCAAACACACAAGTTCAGTTTGGTTATCCTTTTTTTTTTTTATAACAACATAGTTAAATCCTAATTAAACTTACTATACTTGAAACATGCCTTTTTAAAAACTGAGAGTGATGGGTAAGGCAGGTTGCTGTATTTTCTTCAGGTATTGCTTTTTAAAGATTACAAGAAAACTAATAAAGGGTCAAAATATTTGGGAAAGCAATGCAAAAAGCCAAACAATGCAAGTGTATTCATTATGTCCAACAAAGTTTTACAATATATTTGTTTATGGGGTTGTCACTAACCAAGGTTACTAGCTTATTAGGGAGGTTACTATGGAAACAGTGAAACAGTTTCACAGATTTCTGGATTGCCCTTCTCAGTTTGGCTTTATTATATTCCTTGTTGAAAAATAAACTGTTCAATATCTATAAATAAATAAGTCTCTTTCTGTGCAATAGGTATTTAAGATTGTAAATAACATCTTGAGATCTTACAACATGTTAGAAGTCCATTTAATGGTTTATGTTCTATGAGGATACAAAATATTTTATGAGATTTTTTTGGTCTTGAACCAAGGTTAATGCCACCTTAATTGGCAGCACATTGTTAGTATTCAGATTTTCTGTCTTAAGGCCCCAAGTAATAAACCTGTAGTAGAAAGATACCTGACTGACAGGCAGTATAAGGTGGGAAGTATCTTAATAAAACCTGAATTAAAAGCATATTTTAAAGAATAATAAAAATCTAAAATAACTGTTTATAAAAATTGGTTTCATGTGTATTATAAACAGCTCTCTGAGGATGACACTGAAACAATGTTCAGAGGACACGATCTACCCATGAAGTGGGATGACCCTTAGTAGATTCTGCAGGAGTTCAGCTATTGTTCAGACACTGCTTTGCTTTCTTCACTGGAGGCAGATGCTTTTCAGATCAGATAAGATTAAGGCCTCAGCCAGTAACTGCTTTGGCTCTCAAGAGGTGGCCTTAGAATTTAAATTAATTTGAATTAACTCTTTCTAGCTCTCGTGGTTAAGAATAAATGCTCAAATTATTAATTTACAGTAACAAATATAGTCTGATTAAGTGTTGAGGCAGCCTCTATTGAAAGCCATAGTTCATTGTTGTATTCCCAGGCAGAGCAGATTTTGCCCCTGCTTTAATGGAAAGTAAACACAGCCTGTACAGCATGCAGGGATGGCCTTTCCTCAGTGTGCTTTGGAGGCAGGTTGTGCAATTAAAGTTTTTGTATAGCACTATTCCCTGCAGTGGCTCTGGACTCACATGGCATCAGGACAGGCAAGCAATGGAGTAGGTGCACCAGACACTGTGTAGGCTCCATCTGTGGAGGCATCAAACCCAGACCAGACATAGCGCTGTGTAACTTCAACCTCAGAACTGATCCTCCTTTGAGCAGAAGGTTGCACTAAATACCTCCTTCATTATCTTATAACTCTCTATTTATGGAGGAAACCCTCCAAAACTGGACATAAGCAACATATCAAGCTACAGCTTCATCAAGAAGACTATTCAGATGTCTGGTCCACTCGCTTTTCCTTACTGTGGTATCCAAAGTCTTGTGTCTGATGGTTAGACCTCTGAGTATAACAGGAGCAGTTCACTCCTCTCAGTACTTTTGAGTACTGCTTCAGAAAAGAATTCCTGCTAGAAGTCCTTTGAGATGTGAGAAGCAGCAGTATGTTCAATCAGATACACAATGTTTTCAGTTTTTTCCTCTGCCATGGGTGCTCATTGTAAATCTAAATGGACGTTGAGAAAGGTTGCTGAATTTCAAACAGGTTGGTTCTGCACTATGATAGTTTTGGAACTTCTTAGTGGGTTGGTGTTACTTTAATGATGGTTGCGAGGCATGTCATCTGCAAGCAGACTAGAATTAAAAACACTTTTTCATATAAGGAAATAGCCAAATACTCAGTGAAAACCTTCCCCTAACAGTTTTAGCTTTGAAATGCCTACCTACTAATCTTTCCTTTGCAGTATACAGTCTAATACATAGGCTATGAGATTTCTAATTGTCTCTACTATTAATATAGGACATCTATCTGTTATGTTTTGCCTTGAGCTTAACTAGTTTTTTTCTTTGAAATACATTTAGGGCAGATAGTCAACATCTAAGTTCATTTTGGGGTTAGGAGGGTTACACTTTATATATGTGAACTTAGAGACACACTGGTTACCTAGAAGTGTAACAATTAGAGCTTGATTTCTTTCTGAGGACACTGAACCAGATCAGCTGCATTGGTTCACTGCCCAGTGGTTTTCATGAAGAAATATATAAGGTGCTTGTTCATAAAAGAGATGAGAGAACAGTCTACTGGCTCTGTGTAAATTCACCATCAATTTACATTGAAACATAGGACTTTACTAGCTGGCTATTTTGTTTTGTGCAGAGATAACCGTGTATCTAACTGCTGACTATACTGAACAATTACATTGTTGCAATGGTTAAATTGCTCCTAGAGGCCTATTTTAGCCTGATAAAAATTCCAAATGAATAAATTAAAAAGTGTTTCAATATTCAGCATTTTACTACTGCTAATAATTTAGGAGTTGATTTCCTTTGCATATTTTATTAATGTATTTATAGTACACAAGGAATATGCAGAGGTTTAATTACTTTTTCATATCAAGTGCTTACAGACTTTAAAATTCTGCACTGGACTAAATTCAGTTCTCAGAACAGGATATAACTTAATACTTACCCTTGGTGGTGTCTGTAGGGAGTTTGAGCCTATTGTGATAGTCCTGTTTTCTTATTTGCTTTAAGACTTTTAAGAAACTGAATTGAAAATTTTAAAGTATTAAGTAATTCTTCAGAGTGCATAACAGAATCTAAACAGGTTTTTGGGGAATACAGATAAGCAAGAATATCTTGAAAATATATTAGGTGTAGACGCTCTTTTAGACAGTCACAAAAAAGACAGAACTAAAAAAGAAACAATTTGTCAAAACCAGCCTTGTTTGAAATATATGCAACACAAACTGCAGCAACTTCTTGTATTACAGAGGAGAGTAAGTGCTGAACAGAAAAGGTTAGCTCTTATCACAGACATCATTTAAACCTATCTTTTCTAGTGCCAAAGCTACACACTTTACACACTTTACAGGGTTATAAAAAGTCAAGGTACTTACCCTACTGGGTTTACAACCCACAACCATGTGCTTAAGTGCTTTGATGGATCAGGCCCTTAACAAGAACAAACTCACAGTGAGATGACCTAAGAACGATATAGAGGGAGGACTGATATGAGGTCATTAAATGGGAAGTAATGACACTGTATATGTACCGTGAGTTAGAGAGGAGGATCTCTGCCTCAGAAGCCCACATCTGGGGGACAGTTCTGTGGTACTCCAGGCATTTTAGACACATCTTTTTCTTTGAAGTATCTTTTTGCTATTGAACAGTGTGAGGCTACTTAGATGAACAAGATCAACACAGCTTTCAACCTGTGGCAAACTTGCAGAGATTTGAAACATGAGAGTCAGTTATACAAGGGAAGAAAGAGGCAGTCACTACCAGGAAAACAGCATTATCAGAAGGCACACAATAAAGCAAAGTATGGCCACATGTTCTGGCATCACCCATGGGACCAAATTCAGCACTGGCACCTTGTGGGGCTCTGTACACATTGATCATCACAGACCTGTAACACTGTTTCCAAATCAGCCGAATGACAGGTTGGTGTTAATTGTTAGTTATTTTATTTACTGTAATCTCAATACAGATTAATTTAATTTTTTTTTTCTGAAGCTAAATTTAACCCCCCTGTATTATTTAGGGGAAATGGCCAGAAAGCTGCCTAGTAGCAAGGGTTATTCCTTGCTATGCCATTGAAAGAGACATTAATGAAAATATCTTGGATTATCGTTTTCACTCTCTTAGCCAGTTTTCAAATAACTGGTTCCTAAGATTTTTGTACCCATTCCCCCCAAACCCATTTGCTGAAGTGTCCAAGAGGACTAATACCTCCAGCACATTCATCAAATGATGCAGAAAGATTTTCAGATGGTTCTTATTCCAAAGAAAGGTTCAGAATTTCACAGAAGCAGCAGGCAATTTAGATAAATTAAAATAAAAGAGGTTTTGTGAATGATATCCAGTAGAGGAAATTCACACGGTGAATGGAAAGCAGAAACAAAACAGATTTAATATCTCTTTGCCAGCAGAGCACTGTAACTTCAAACCTTAATTAAACTAAATGCATGACTGAATTAAATATATTGTTCTGAATGATCCTCCAGGTCAATGAAATTATTAACTGATTGATCTGCAAGGTAGGACAGGTGATGAATCAACCCAAATTTACTCAGTTTTCACCCCACCAGTGTAATTTGTTCTCAACAAACTGCATAAGTAGATAAAAATGTGTAAGTCATTCTGATGGCCTGCAAAAGTGCTCCTACTATTTGTGCTATTAGTGCCTAGGTGTTTCTCTGATTAATCCCAGCACCTTTTTTTCCTATGTATATTTTTGGGCTATTAATGGGGTGGGGATTGTAAATGACTGCAAGAAAATAAGCAAATCCCTGATGTTTTATTCAGGTAACCTAACCTGTAAATTGCAAATAAGGGGATGGTTACAGGGCAAACATTCTGGACTTCAGCATACCATAAATTAATAGCCCATTCAGTTAGTTATTATTCAGATTCAAAAGGTCTTTCAGAAAATCAGGTATTGTATGACTATAGTTTTAATAGTGAATCAAGCCAAAAAGAAACACAAGCAAGCCCCCAAACCAAATATTCCCACACACCCTAAAAAAGATAAGAGGCACAAAGGAGAACTAAATCTATATTTGCAATATTTCTATTGCTTTTCTGCTAGCTACAATCACGTTTCTGTAATCAAATAGAAGGTGAAAGAAACCATCTAGCAATGCCTACTGCTATAAATAATGCATGAGTGGCTGTCTGAAACAGTGAAAAACAGTTAACAAACAGGCTGGTTTTGTGAAATGCAGTCCTGTAATGCTGCCAAAGACAATGTCTGCCTAGATTATCTGTGTTGTAAGGTTTGGCTGTGTAAACTAAAGTCACCTGGGGACACGTTAAATTGTACTCTTGAAGGTCTTAAAAGTGTTTAAATGCTTTAGGTCATAAATCAGCATCTTTTGATCACTTATTCCTCTTTCTTGGTCTCTAAGCCTGTCTGATTTCAAAAGGTAAGTGGGGATTGGAAAATGAAATAACTTCTAAGTCAGGCACAGGCCAGAAATAATGACTTCTGCGAGTTTTGTTCTTCCTTAGGAATTGACGTAAAATGACAATTAATTAGGGAAAATTGTAAAATGCAGCTAGTGGTGTCATTCTCTGGATTGAGGTTTAAGGCCACTGGGGTCACTTACGATCTCAGATTTATTTCAAAATGACAGAGTGATTTAAGAATCTTGGTTTTTATTTTCAAAAGCGACTCTCTCCCATAATGAGGTTTAGGTTCCAAGATGTCTTTTTAAAGCATACTTAGGCACTTTCCTCCATTTTAGGGTACATAGATGCATGTTTCATATCTTTAAAGCAAAGTGAATTTAGGTGCCAAAATGCCTTCAAAGATTTTACTTTACCTAGCTCTTGAGACCAGAAATTTAAGCTCCCAATACACTTTTTTTTTTTTTAGAATTTCACCTCACTTCACATCCTTCTGATAGAATTAATTTCCAGTTAAACTAGATTAATATTATTTCCATCATGAACACTCAGTGGAATTATTTGGGTGCACTAACACATCTAAACAAGTTCCTTTTTCAGTTGTACATCTTACAACACTCCTTATGTTCTCTTTGCAAGAATAATCAGTCACATTTGTTTGCTTTGGAAAACTTATTAAATACTGCTTGTCTACTGAGGCAGGGAATGGAATATCTATAGAGCACACTGAACATGAGTCCACACTAGGTGAAAGCCAGTGCTCAGCCATTGGCAGCTTGTGACAAACCCGACACAGCACAGGAAAAAAAAAACCTGTATCTCCCATTGCTTCCCAGAAGTGTCAAAAGCCTGCTTGTTTCTGCACTGGAGACAACACAGCCTTGACCACAAACCTGCCTACCAGGACAGATTCCTCCATCCCATATTCTGCAGTCCATCATTTGACAAAGTTTTAGCAATTAAATCATCTGTGCTTCTCCATAACAAGGAGAGGACATGAGATGTGGGAGTGTGTGAATTGTAGGCAGCTGAGCAGCTGGGAGCCACAGGGCAAGGGCCAGGGAGGGTGCTGCTCTCCAGGACCTGTACCGTTACAAACAGGAGACACTGCAAATGCTGCTGATGTGAGACCTGTGTGGGGAAAAGCATCTGGACTTGATCTATGAGCACTGAATTCTCAGCCATGTTCATTACAGCCCTAGAGTGGTGCAAGATGTATGAAATGCACAATGGAAAATTTAGAAACATACCAAACCTGAAAACTGTAATTTACTCATTGGAAAAAAACAGTCTTAAAAGTCTGTTCAGTCCTATCTTTGCATTGCTTAAAACTCATGTTAAGTATAGGAAGTACAGGGTTTGTCTGCTGTTGGACCACAGCCTTTTGAATGTTTCTTGAAGGCAGTGTTTTTAGCAGTTCAGTCAGAAACAAAATAGAAGTGCACTGCTTTTTCCAGGCAACTCATGTAAACTGATCTCACACTAGTAAGCATTTCAGAAATTGGTCCTGCTCCTCGGTGTGTGTACATAAACTGCCTCTTGGTGAAAAGGGCTGTGTGACATTTAGTTAAATGAGATTGATTACATTAGATTATACAGATTCAATTAAATCATCTGTTATTCTGAAAGCAACAAATTCACACTGTTCATTAAGAATGTGAAAAACGGATGTTATATCTGCCTTCCTTTATAACTCGCTCTGTTACAGTCTACCAGGACATGCTGAGATATAGCATAGTACATTGGTTACATTACTTCAAATACTGAAATTCATCATTATCATTTCTGTTCTTCTATGGAGATTCAAGCCCTTCCACAGTATTGCTGGAAAGCTGGAATGCTAAGGAGGCAGACTTATTTTGATGGTTTTCCTTAGCTACCATCCGTGTTCGCATATGCAAGCAAAATTTTCAAAGAAAAGCTCTTGTTCCAACAACCACTAGAAACGGCATTTCAGAAATTGCAAAGGGTCCACACTTTTGCTCTCTCATTCCAGTCGAAATTGCTTTTACCAGCCACCCAGATGCCAGTGTGGGGACCAAAAGGATCAAACAGTTGTCACTTAGCAGTATATCATCCTCAGTAATCCAAATGATATCAAGACAAACCAAAGACTACAAAGCCACACAAGGGTAGGATGGGGATGAGACCTTGACCCTACTCCTGCAACAGACTGACCAGTACCAGAAATTACCCCCTGCAGCAGATCTTGGATTCTTTTACAATCATGCAAGCATTCCAGAGATACCCATTATTACAAAGAAAATACAATTATTATGTCTGATACAAAATCATCTTCCATATCCAGTAGACAGTTCTTTCCTGAATTGATTCAATCACCTAAAATCATCTATAGTTGAATTTTATCAGTTATTTAAGGGAAAATATCTCTTCTATTTGCCTTTCAAGGTCATATAAGTGATCATTTGAGGGGGATTGCCGATAATATGCTTCTGTCTCTTGTATGTGATTTTCTAACGCATAGGGTCCAACCAATACCTGCTCAGAGGCATAACCTGAATCTTATTTATAAGATTCTTTGTACTGTAGATAAAGTAAGTGCAAGTGCCTTGATAAGGAAGGTAATTGTAGCTGTGACTGAGCATACTGCTGGTAGCTCTTTATTAAGCAATAAGACAGCACACTAATCCATCTTTAACCTTGGATAAATTCTACACTTCGTTTCCTGGTGATGGTAACAATCATTTTGAGCTCTTATGGCATTTCAGTGTCATACTCTAAATAGGAAAGCAATTAACTCTTTGCTTTGATGGTAGTACTTAAGTCTATATTATTAATTTAAACCTTATTGACTGTGGGTTGCCACACACAGTTAGCTTTAAGACGCATGCTGAAATAGGCTCCAAGAAGTACACAGGCTGGATTCCCTTAATATTTGCAGCTTTAATGCAGTAAATTAAAATGTGATCAAACGATAAATCACATGCATGCATTTTGTTTATTTTTCTATGGAAAAAAAGCAACATCTTGAATTTATGAATCTGATGGTCCTTCTAGGGATTAGGTAATTCAGAGTCTTGACACCAAATCTTGATCATATTTTTAGAGCAATGAATATAAATTATTAATCTATCTTTTTTTCCCTTTTTTTAACCTGGTTCCTTAGAATAAATGCTCAGTATAGTAAAATGGATCTCTGATGTTTAGAGCCCTGGTGTATATCAACCCTTACTGCCTTTTCATATAATGTGAAGTGCAGCAATCATTCTGTGGTGTCAAAAACTGTTTGGGCTGTAAGACAGATGGGACTTTCAAAATGAAATGTACCTATGACTGTTTGCTACTATATATATAAAATGTCTCATTTAGTCTCATCTGTGATTTTCCAAGAGGAAAATGTTATCACAAGTAATTTATCTCAGTCCTAAAGGTTTGGATCATTGAATGACCACCTCAAATAGATCTAGCAATTGTGTTTCTATTTTTCTGAATTAAACTTGGGGGGTTTGTCTGATTTATCATGAACATTTCAACCTCTTTTAAAGGAAAACAAACAGAATTCATTATATTGTAACACAGAAACAAATATTTCCTTTTTATTCCAGTATTTATTGGTTGGTAGGGTTTTTTTCAGACCTTAGTAGAGGGGTATATGTAGCCTTAAACCCTGGAGTTAAGTTCATCAATATAATACATGTGATATATACAAAAATGCAGTAATATATATTTCAATATAGAAAACCTCAAGGACAGATGGTTGACTATCCCATCACATGCCTTGTTGAAGCTCAGAGAAAGAACGAAGACAAGACAAAAGTTATTGTATCTGAGATCCATCTAAAAGGAGACTTTTTCACAGTTATTCATCTGAGGAGTGAATCTTCTATATCCCTTGATACAGCAGCTTCAGCAAGTAACTTTGCTGCTAACTCTCTTTGTAATGAGATAAGCAAGGGAATTTTATCTATATAACGAGAAAAGAGACCTTAACTCATTTTCGAAGAAAATTAACTTTTCTATGCCTTTTATATAACAAAGTCAAATATATTTGTAATAATAAGTATTAAATGACACAGAATACATATTGAAACTTCTTTTGTAATTTAAGCAGAGACTATTTTATGATAAAGTTAAATTATTTTTCTGTGGACTAATTAATTTTAAAGTACTTACTGACCTTTTGTAGAGTGTAAGGATTGTTTGCTAGTGGACTTGGCTTGCAATGTGCAGTTCTTCAGCATGGGAGACACAGGAGTCTTAAAAACCAAACAGAATACTAGAAGCATATAAATAATACAAGGTCTTGCAACACATTTCTTATATTGCAGTTTGTATGAAAATTCCTGCAGTGGTCTTTTATGCTTAGTAGATTTTGTTATGCTTATAAATATTTTAACAAATTACTACTGTCCTCCTGTAAACCAGCAATTTTACTCTTTTAAATTATCTTTTATCTAGGATGTTCTCTCCACATCCTTCTCTCTGGAGTTACCATTGTGTTTTGTGTTTTGGGATGTAATTTATTCTGTATTTTTGCATTTAAACAGAAGTTTAAGTACATTTTTCCACATGTGTGGAAGGCTTCCTCCAATATTGATACTTTCTCTTAGAATTTTAAAAGCAGTATTCAAAAAAGCGGTGGATAAACCTTAGTAAACTGCTTTTTTATCCCTATGAGGGCAGAAAAGAGTCTGACTACAAAAGTATCTTTGGTATTATTGAGGGAAGAAATATTCCTGGAAGATACCTAAGAGAAAAAGAACAGCAGCCCCTAAGAGCTAATTAAGAAACATGTCCTACTCTCTATCTCCAGCTGCCAGCCCCAGCCACTTATGCTCACAGAAAGCCACACTCCAATTACAGCAGGAACACCAGCAGGCCAGCAGCGCTAGCGCTGCATGAACAAAGTCATCGCTCTTAGAGCAGTGGATGAAGAGTGGGGTGTTGAGAGCTCTGTTCCCAGGTCTGTCAGTAATTTACTGGTACAAAACTACCAGGGCCAGTTGTAGAGGATTGGAGCTGAACCGACAAGCCAAGCATCCGGGGGAAAAAGTCAATTTACAAATGACAGTTTCCAGTGGTAGTGAAATAAAAGGCAATCAAATAGTGATTAAAATCTGGAAATATGGTTTCAGAGCCAAAGGAACAATGGTGCTTTGTTTACTTCATTACAGTACAAGTTTTTCTAAGTACCACTTTGGAAAAGGGTATTTTACAATGGTTAAGCCACAATCAAACTTCACAAAAGTCAGAATAATTTCAGGCCTGATTAGTGAATTTCTGCCTTGAGGAAGCATGGCCAGACAGAAGCATGGATTACTTCATGTCATGCCGCTTCCCCTGTACTGGGTTTCTCTGGTTCCTGAGTGGTACTTCTCTCTGCCTTTGAGCCCATGCCCTCTGCACTGTGCACACGCCCCACTATGAACTGCAGTTCATTACAGGCCAAGGTCACATTTCTGCAGAGGTCACAGGGTCACCAGAATTCACATTTCTCTCTAGCCACATGTCATTTCTCTCCTGGCATGGAAAAAGTAATTAGCTTTCCCCATACACCCCCATACTGAGAACAGAGTTCTGCATTTCCTTTGAGAGGAAGGGTGCCACTTCCTTTCTTTACTGGGTGAACATCAGCAAATGAAAATCATTACTGGGTTCACTCAATATATTTGTCAGGAGATATTTTAGCTGATTTCTTTTAAGTGAAGGGAAATTCCTTTCTCAGGACATTGCCTCACAAATGCTCAATCTGATGTTCAGAGGGAAAACGAAGGTGAAAATGATGGCTTTGACCCAGTTGAGTTAGGAACCTTTTTAAAGCCAGGTTCTATAAGAAGCAGGGCAATTTCCATTGTGTGAGCAGTTCTGTTTATTTTTGCACAAATGTCTGTGTGGGTGAGCATACAGACCAAGGCTAAAGTCTTCCCTATTGCTTTCAACCACAACCATTATCCCGACTTCACTTGCTTTGTCTAGGACCTTCTATTTATACCAAACCAGTCATCTTCCGTTGCCATCTCAACCTCCTACAGACTAGATTAATTTGCAAGTGAAAATCCATTATCCCAGGTCCTACTTGAAGTGTTCAGTTCTATGTAAATGGCTGTGGGGATGTTCCTACACAAAGGCCTCAAATACAGGCCGTTCACTGATCATCTCAGTCTACCTTTGGTATTCTTATGGTGTGACAATTTGTCTACATCCACTCCATAGTATTAGCAGATTATCAGCAGATAGATAAAACTTCTATGACTCAGACATTTCTTCCTTATTTATTGGAACAACATGAGAGCCTCTTATATCGAAGCACATGAAGATGAAGATCAGAAGTCTTTAGTAGTATGTCCTTGACATAAATATCAGAAGGATCAAGAAGTCACCCTATTCCTCTTTCTTATTTTCTTTGACTAGTTGCCATCTTTATTTCCTGTGATCCTGTGAGAGTGTCAATACTAGAGTAATATTGGATATAGGAGTAGAATCCATATTGTTGTATTATGCTAACAAACCTTATGACTGTCTTCTTGCATTTCTGTACAATACCTTCTGTCATTTGAACAGTGCAACAGAATTTCACAGATAACTGGGATGTTTTCTTCCACTGATCAAAAGAACTTAACTTCCCACTTCATGTACTACTTATCATTTGAGATATGGCTGTTTTCACTTTTGAGGGATGGCCTTCTCTTTAACCATAATAAGCCAGGATACTGTAAATCCAACTTTTACTAAGAAACTCAATTTGGCCATTGGCCAAAATTCTTAGCTCAGTTACACCACTAAGTTTACTACATTTCCTTGAACAGAAGGTCCAACTTACACCACAGAGCAAAGCTGATCATGCTTACTGTTCTTGATACTAACCCAAGGATTTCAAAAGCTCTAGTCAGAGCCCTGTTGTACTTGGTGCTTCTTATCACACTGATGACATAACCTGATAACATTAGCTTAGTAATAAAGACTCTAATGCAGCCACATACACCTTCACTAAATTTATCACTTCCCTGTGTAAAATCATTGTGACTACTTTCACCGTCAAAGCTGAGCAAGTGCTCATTTGCTTAAAGATGGTCATGCCTTAGTGGGCTGTGATGGTGGGAAGATGATGATCAGCACATTGGTGGTGAAATGATGCACCTGTGTGACTTCATGAGGTGGCAAGTAAGCATCAGTAGTGACTTCTAAAGGAAAGGCTTCACTGACATTCCATCACGAGAAAAATACTTTCATCTTAGACTTTAAGGATTTCATTCAGTTTACATATTTAGTTTTACAGTTTTACAAAGGGAAGATATGTTTTGGTATTTTAATGAGTATTTTCCTTCTTTAATGAGTATTTTCCTTCTTTATGACTATAACCATAAGAACTGTTGAAACTTCTTACTTTCTCAAAGAAATGGATGTTTTCAGCAAGATTACCAACTATACTCCCCTTCTCCCCCCACCCCACATTGATACAAAGATTTAAAATTTACAGGACTTTATCCTGCCTGGTGTTTTTGGACTCTGCCTGATCAAGAATTGCTTTTGTGTGCTGTTTGAGGGATTGTACTGTGTGAAAACTGCAGGCATGCTGGAACCAACTTACTAATTACCTATGAGTAACTGCAGCAAGGAGGAGACTGAAAGCTGTTGATTTAATTCATTCTATCCCAAAAATCCTTGATACTACTATGTCCCTATCCTCCATTCTGTTTCATAAAACATGTTCAGATAGCAGGATGGAGAATCTGAGGTCTCCTGTGTAATGAGTAAGTCAGGAATTATTTAAATTAAATCATTACTTTTGTGGTGTAGAAGCATGAGCAAAATAAACCTGTAACAGTTTGTGTTCTTAGGTGCGCAAATGCAGATTTTAGGAATGTTTAAGATAGTCAATGCAGTGTAAAATCATCTTTGCCACATATATCTCTGAACTGTTGAAGATCTACATGGAAAATTAAAATCAAATAGTGCTATATTGAGAATTATTAACAGTAACAATCTCAGACCTATTATTTCAGAACCAGATATGACCAGCTTTCCAAGAGCTGAAAGTAACTAAGTTTCTATAGTTTACCATGTAGAATTGTGTACAAAAATATTCCTTTCTGCAATGCTTAAACATGATAGTTTCCTTATAAACATACAAAATACATAGATATATATATTCCATCTTTAGCTTTGTAGAGGAACTAGGGATGAGAAAGGAAAACAGGATTCCTTATTGCTTCTATCTCAGCTAAAGCTTCCCACGGTATAATTCAAAGTAAAAGAACTGCTCAAAATAAATGGGTCCCCAGTAACCAGTGAACCTGCTGCTCAGCTCTGTGCAGGATTATTTTGTTCTTGTCTCCTATTTGGAACAAGGGGCACAGAGCAAGAGGCATTTGCTGGATCCTCAGTTGTAAGGGCAGCTTCACTGCCAAGAACCAAAGAGTTAAGGTCAGATTTAGACATCTTTCCTCATGGTGAGTATTATCCCCCCTTCCCAAGTAATTTCATTGATTTCAATAAGAGTGAAATGCTGCTTGGCATTAACAAGGAGAGTGGAATCTGACTTTCTAGATCCTCTGCTTTTAATAGAGCTACTTAATTTTGTCTTGCACAACTATTTTTTTTAAAATACTGACAGCTGTGCTTTGCCTCATGTGTCTTTCAAAAAGCAGACTGCTAAGCTAGCCGAAGAAAATGCTTCACAAATCTGACATGTTCAAACTATCCGCATCAAGAGATAACTTTTTTATCTTCAATTTATTCTGCACAAAGACTCTGGGGGGTTTATTTCAAAAAATGAAAAATGGGCCAGCAGAAGCAGTGGTGTACAGCTCCTATTTATCTGTTTTACAGCTATCAGTTTGATTGCTAGAGTAGCACCGGAGAAACTAGATGCTTTCTTGAGCATGGTATAACAAACATTCTATTAATACAAAGTGAAAATAAGTTAAAAGCAGAAAGATAAGCCTGAGATGCTAGATATTTTATTTTATGGACAGTAAAAGATGTGACTCCTGAGATCTCTTGAATTTAGCTGCAGAGGATACTGCTCCTGCAACAAGGAAAGCAGAGTGGGCTTTCAGTCACTGTAGCTCACACCGAGATATATTAACTTAGCCTACAGTTGATTTCAGCGTGCATCCAAGCAGCTGGCCAGGCACTGTGGGGACAGAGGAGCGGGCACACAGCTCACTTTGCTGCCCAGGAATGGCAGCCCTGGCAGGGGCAGGGAGGTGAGGACAGCCTCTGCTCACACAGGAGTGCTCTCTCTTTTCCCAGACCTCCTCAGGCTAAATCAAATACACGTTCTAATGGACTGTTACCTGAATTATCTCATTAAAAATTCAACGTGTTCTAGGCACCAGAAGCACAATTAAAAAGTCTTCTCTAATAGGAAATCAGGTATTTTTAACAGCCCATTTCTTTGATCACAACAGTTAATTTAACCACTGCTGTCTGCTTCACATGGGCTGTAATCATTGAAGCTGTTCTATATTCTGAGCAAAATAGGAAGTGCACGTAGGTAACTCTGCTTCTGTTACAGACACGTTGGAACAGCTTGGGGAGAATTCAGATCTGTCTGATGATCAAATTACAAACTGGCAATAACAGGATAAAGAAACACGTTTGATGCGTTATTGCAATTAAGTGAGAGCAAGGGCAGTCATTAGAAGTCGTGTATCCTGTTCTGCTACAGCTTTTAGAAAAATCAGAGATCACTTAAAGTTTGTAAGACAGCTAATTTTTTTTTAATGGTTTTTTTTCCAACACTGGTTGTGTTTAAGGGATTGCCATCAGAAACAATCAGTAGAGACTTAAACAGACTCCAAAAGCAGCAAGTAAAACTGGACTTTCATGATATTTGAAAATTTCTCCTTTGTGGTAGAAACTCTAGACTGCACACATGGTGCCTTCAGGACACCAACTGAGAATAAAGCTGCTTTCAGAGGCAGTAAGTGATTTCATTCTATTAATGTCCAGGTGATTTGTGGTGCCCATTACAGCATCACTAATGTGATGGCAAACATTTCCTGGGCATGCCATGTTTTCAATGTTCTGCAGAACACAGTCAGCCCAAGTGCTTGTACAGTGCTTGATTGGAAAAGACAGCCCCTGGGGTTCATTCTTTTCATCAGTCAAATGCTAATTCTGAAACAAAAGGGTATCTTTTAATTTCCAAAGATGCTGAAATAAGCCTAGTGTAAGGGAGCAGAAGGACAGCATAAACTAACCTAAAAAGCAGGTGTGTAACTCAATAGAAACAGGCACAGACATTTCCTATGTATTATTCCTTTCATATAACTTCTGTCATGTTTGTTCTTCATTCTTCCTAGTTGAAAAAGTAAGATGATATTTAAACTATGTGTATATATGTGTGTCACCATATAGTAATGTTGCAGAAGGCAAGGGCAAATAAGGAGGCTTATATTTTCAGTGGAAAATGGAGATCCTGATGTCAAATATAAACAAATATGCCCACGGCAGACAGAGCCTTCAAGAATCTCACTTGACCACTGTCCTCCTCCCAGGAAAGTGAGTCAAACTTTATCTGTCTAAAGCTGGATAAAGCATGAGCTAACTGACCAAAGTGCATCTATTCCTCACTGTTTTGATGAATGGAGGGAACAAGGAAGTTACACCCTGTGGGACTGAAAAGAGGTGGCTGCCTGCCTAAATCACAACCTTCTCCACAGCTCCCAGCTCCAACGAGCACTGAGACACCTTGTGTGACAGCACCCATTGTGGTCTGTTAACAGGAGAAGCCCTGGCAGGGGCAGCAGACCTGAAGAGCAGGTATTCGTGGCTCAGACTCTTCATAGACAGACCTGTGAATGCTAAGGAAAGTGGCATGGCATCTGCAGGAGTTGTTAAGTGGGTGTGTGTTGGCTTGAGAAGTCACAGTTCAGAAGCAGCAGTGTGACAGCTCCTGAGAGAACAGTACAGCTGGAAAAGCCTGGTTGTGTGGAGGAGCAGAGGAGAGACCTGTGATGCATGGAGCTGATTCAGAAGGCTCTGTTTCCTAGGAGGAGTGTATTGTGAAAGCTCCATGTAGGTCGGTGTGTAGTGTTTCCTGAGGTTTCTCTCTGGGCCATTGCAGCAGGAGCGTAGGCTGGAACTGCAGGTGAGACACAGACTTTGCAAAACAGTGACTGTAGCTCTGGAGTGTAATGAAAGCATGTAAAGGGATGCGCACAACTGCAGGTCACTGAACAATCCTGCTAATTAGCTGTCTTCTACTGCCTTACACTATACTTGCTTCCTACTAGCAAAGAATGTAAGATTTTGTTCAACTTTTTGCTGTTATAGCAGAAGTAGCTATTGAGGAGCTGGAATTATCTAAAAGAATATGATTTTAGAATGAAAATATCACTTTATAAACTCAGTCAAGATTTGGATTCTTTGTAAACCAAGGGAAACTTTAAAAAGGATGATAGGGTAAAATCAATATTGATTATTAGAAGTGCTATAATTGAGGCCATAAAACCTTTTAAGATCCAACTAAAATTTCCCAGTAAAGCTACAATAAATTATTCTTGAAGAAGTAGAATATTTGCATGTAATTCAATGTCATTGTATCAGAGCCTGTTTAATGAAAAAAAAAAAAACAACCAGTATTACGGATTCTGCCATGAAGGCTATTAAAAGAGGAAGATTAGTGCAGTTATTTTGGCAAGTTACCTTTTTTTACTAATATTTCATTGCATTCTACAAGAATCTACTTCTAAAATATCTACATGCTTTTCAGATCTCACTTTTCATTGTCACTTGGTTTTCTGCTTCTTAGACCTTTCAAATCTGACATATTAGCTCCCTTATTATAGCCCAGCAAGAGCAAGCCCTTTTAATTTATGGAGGGCCCTAATTTTTATAATCTGATATCAGTACAGGTTATAAATCTTGTTAATGATAAAATAAATGGAAATCTAACATGGCATTTTTGTCATCACTTCTTTAATAGTTTCTATCTAGTTTAAATTTTTAGTGTTGTGATAAGTAGAGTTATGCAAAGGAATAAAATCAAATAATACTGTGAATCTACACTTACAGTGTTTGGGAGTCGACTCACTCATGCATTATTCCAGTTTTGCCCCAAAATAACTTGGATTTCATGGATTTAACTGATAATATGTACTGGTTCGGTGTTGTTCAGTGGAAGTGTATCCCAGAACTGCTATCAAATGAGGAAGCAGCCATAACTAAACAAGCTTATATTTTCATTTACATATAGTGAAAAGTTTCTTATTCCTTCCACAAACACAGTCTTTTTGATTATGTTTCCTTCAAAACCAGATAATGCAAATAGGTCTTCCAGACATGGAAGGTAAATACCCAGAAGTTGAAGCTGAAGGAGAGCACAATATCCTGACAGTATAAGGGGTACCTGTAGGTTTCTACGTGAAGATGAAAGCTTTACTTTTAACCTAGAAAGCCCCATGCTTCCTATGATCCAACTGTCTGAAAGACTGCTTCTCCTATCTTGGTGTTGGCAAGATCAGAAAAAGAGCCATTGCACAAAAAAGAAACCCCAGGCTGAGCCAAGCATGACTTCTAAACCTTCACTTCTATGGCTCATCTAAAATAGCTTGAATTTCATCAGCTTCATAGGACAGGGCAAAACTCTTCTCTTCAGGATGAGCTGTTGATGCTGTAGCTTTCTCTGTTATGACATGTAGAACATATGATTAATATTTACATTTACTACAGTGTTACATTGTGCAACAGAAATTACCCCAGTAATTGTTTCATGTTGCATTAAACTTCATATGTACAAGAGTCTTCCGAAAGAGCATATTAGTAGAATGTGTGTGTACCCATCCCTGGATTGGAGGAATTCCCTTTAGGCTTGGCCAAAGAGTTGGTCTGCTTTATGGTCGTATTTGACCTCTGCATCTCAGGGGTGCATCTGCTTGTGTAGAAGTCTGAACCAGCCATTCCGTGACGTGCAATGTAAATCAGTGGGGCCTTGCACCAGAGAAAGATATTGTATATGAACTACTACCCAGTGTACCCATGAAAGCCTTTCCTTGTATGCTGCTCTCTGCCTAAAGAGCAGAACCTATCCTGTTGTACTAGGTTGATGACTTGGTGATGAGAAGAAATTTCCAAGATGTGCAGAGCAATCTGGGGATGGAAGTGCTCATCACCATGCAGGGACAGGCTCCTGAAGAATCATCTCTTGGGCAGTCTTAACAGTGACATTTGGGAGAGAAAGACCTTTGTCTGAATGCAGGGCCTTGCTGCAGATGGATCTGCACATGGGAGTTTCTCACCATGGCAAGCCGAGAGCATGAAATTTTTCACATCAGGTTCTTGTGGTTTCACACCACAAGGTTTGAGCCTAAGATGGGCTGGGAAAAAAAGTCAGGATGGGAAACTAGTGGGTGGATTTCATTAAATTAATTGGTGGTAAGACAGCCTTCTGCTCTGCAGCTCCCACTGTCTGGAACAGCCTTTCTTTATCTCTCTACCTCATTGACTCTCAATCTGACTACGAATCTCATCTGAAAACTCTTTTCTTCTCTGATGCATTTTGCCCTGTAATTTCTCTTTCCTGCTATTTATCTCTAACGTGTTTCTAGAGGAGCATAAGAGTTACCACACAACATTAAGTGATGCGGCACTGTTATTCTGGTCTGCATTAGGCCAAGCAGCAGCAGTTAGTATTTTTCCCACTAGAATATTTATAGATTTAAATTACACAGATGCATGTCAATTGTGTTACTTAATATGTACATTTCAGTTGTTGTTTTAATGAATTATTTTGTGGAAGGCTTTTATTACTTTCACTTGCAGTATCATCTCTTTCCTCAAGCAGCTGCCTTAAGCAAACTAGAACCTATTCTGAGTGTTAAGCACTCCAAACACTACTGGATTTTTTGTGTCTCCTACTTAGAACATTGTGTCTGTACAGCAATGTAAAATATCACTTTTGGTCACACACTTAGCCCAAAATAGCCATAGTCTGACAAATGCAGGTTGCTTACAATGTAAAGCTTGTAGGCTTCAGCACTCTGTGTAAAGGTTGAGTTGTGTATGTGTTGAGATGATGGCACTTACATGCTGCAGAACTTTTCAACCAGAACACAAAGGAATTGTCAGTGGAGATGGGAAGGAGGTGAAAACAAGTATTCCCATTGTGCCTCATAATAAATCAACTGCCTCACATTTAATCAGGGTATCCGTGGGAAGGCAACTTCCTAATGGGCATTAAAAATACAAGGAACTCTATTATTTCAGTATTAAAAGCAAGGACACAGATTTACAGAACAGTTTGTTGCTTTCCAGATAGGCCCAAACCTTGACTGGTGGACACCTGAGTGCCTAACAGGTATCGCTCTGATGGGGATTTGCTGATACAGGAATGTGAAGGAGTCAGAGCAGCAAGCTTATAGAGAGAAGTGACATTTTATTAGAGTGATTGCCATCACTGTGAAAAAAAGCACTCAAACTTTTGAGTGCATAAACCATTCTTCTGGTCTGAAATAGAAACTGTAAATGTCAAAAAGCATAAGCTTGTACCACCGCTACGTTTCTTCTTTCTTTGGAGACTCATGGTCTCTAAAGAGACTACCAGTGTAGAGACCATAATGTAGAGAAGGCTCCATTGGACTCTCTTTCCCTGGATACCACTCTCCCTTCCCCATATGATGGAATATGGTGATTTTCTGTAACTGTAGCTTCATGGCAGGCAGCGATTGTTCACCCCTGCCTCTGCATATTTCATATCTGCCACACAGCTGAGCCATTCAGGTTCAGCTAAGGTCTTCCACCTTGCAAAGAAGGACATAATTTAATGAATTCTCTAATAACATCAGTAATAATAAGATGTAGTTTAAAGTTTGCGTGTGCAAACCCCACCTGGCTCCCTTGTCTCCCAGAGATAATGACAACTTCTAGGAAGACCTTATTTGAAAGTGTCAAGGAGTATGACCTTATTACTAAATGGGCTGTGAACAGATGTTAGGACATTTTGTTGTTCCTGTATAAAGTTAGCCTTTGTGCAAGATCTGTGAGTGTGTTGCCTAATCTGGGATTGTCCCAAGCAATTCAGGACATGTGGTAGGGTAATGTGGAGTGGACTGAAATCACTGATCATAAACCATCTTGAAAAGAAAAATAGGTGTGTTTACTGCCAAAGATTACTGAGTAAAAACCTGTTTTAAATCAAGAACTGGAGCCATTTCAATTCCTTAAACTAGCTTTGTTTTAGCCTGGAAGTTAGCACTGCTTTTAAATCTAAAGCATCAGATTTAGCCCTCTGTAAAAGCAAAGTAGTATAATAATTGAAGTACAATCTTGTTTATGTACTTTTTAAACATGACTATCAACACTGTAAGATTATACCTTTTATGTCATATACTTGCTGAATATATACTTGTGCTAATAGCAATTTGGAGCCTGATCCTACCAGATTTTACACATTCCCTGCTCTGTTTGATTTGATTCAAATCAGAATTGAGGGCTCTATCTTGCTAAGCTTCAGGGTCCATTTGCTGCAATTTTCTTCTCTATTGTTTTCTTGAACTTTTTATCTGCAGAATGTAAAAAAAGAACCTCAACAGACAGATGGTCACCTTTGAAGTGCAGTCATCTTGGATGTTAGCTGTTCTTTTAAGAATTTGCTGCCTGAACTCTTTAATTATTTCTAAGCATGTCTTTTAGATCTCCTTCTAGAAGCCAATGGATTTCTGAGAATATTACATGCAAATCTTTTAATAAGCCTCCTGATCATTCCCGATCAAGGCAACTTTGCAAGCTGTATTTTATGGAGCATTATTTTAGTAATGTTTTGTCATGGTTGGTAATTTCCTAATACTTAGAAGTGCTTCAGTCAATAACTGTGGGGATATGTCTGCTGTGAAGAGACATCTGTTTACTCAATAGATCTTTTTATTTAATTTTTAATAGAGCTTTTCTAATTTGGCTTGACCATTTGTTGTTAATGTATTTATAATGATTAGAGTAGCTATAATTCATATCTAATGTTTTTTTCTGCATCTATAAATATTATTTATTAAAAGATAAAAAGTCAATATTTCTTGTAGCAGCCATTACAAAAAAAAAGAGTCAGTTGTTGCAAAATGAAATAAATATATTTCACGCCTGTACTACAAAAGATAAAAAAAAAATAAATCTACAGATCTACTCTTGATACCAATGAATTTATGTTATCTCTCTACTCAAATAATGGAGATTTGAGTTTGGCCCTTACTATTGCAGCATGGTTAAATTTCTACAATGAAAAACAAAGAAAACAAAGAAAACCGCAAAAACTAGATTTCAACAGTTTCTAAAAAAACCCAAAATTATAGAAATGAATCTGATTTAATCAGTTTTTTAACAAATCTGAGCTACATGGAGCCAGATTCTGCTGTCTACTACCCTGCTGTAGTTCAGTGGTTAGACAAGTGGTCTATAGAAGGTAGAGCATGAATTCTGCTGTCAATTACACTTTTGTGCATTTGAAGTCTAAGGAAGTTAGTGCATTTTAAAACTGAAAATAAATATAGGCTTAAAATCAATTTCTTCACTTACCTGCTAAAATTGAGTTCAGGGTTTGACATACGCAGCACTTTTTCCATCTAAAGAATTCATAGTACTTTACAAAGGTGAATTAATATTACCCCCACATAAAAAGCTGAGAGACAAAGATAGACAAGTGTGTTGGACAGAATCCATGGCTAGAGATTGAAGATGCTGTTTTTACAGATCCTGGAGATATATTTGTTCCCTCACTCTTGTGCCTTGATTCTGAAGGAATGCTGTGAAGATTAGGAAGAAATACCTATAATATGGGAATGTTATCTTTTCTTAGCATTATATTGTTTTTAATCAATTTTATACAAAAGGAGAGTAGATGTGTGCCTTATTCACCCAAGTGATTTATTTGTTTTATAGATAATGTACCCCAACAGTTATCTCTCAGGTGCTGAGCTCACAGCTTCTACTTGGTCAGTGATGAACTACAGCCCAGTTTGGCAGACTTAATTACTAGGTAGTATGCGGGTAAATTTAATTTTGCCCTGAGTGAACTTGTACTTCTGGGCCGTATTCTGTCAGCAGAACCAGATAGGAAGCAGGCAGCTTGATGGAAGCCTGTTTGCTGTGGACTGATGGAAGTCCAACAGGGGCTGCTGTGTCTTGCTATGCGAGTCCAATAATTTTCCCCCAAAATGTGGTCATTCTCCTCTGAAAGCTGTCAGAAAAAGGCAATCTGACAGTGATTTTACCCGGTAGAGTATATTACATCAGGCCAGTTCTTAGGTGAAGGCTTCTACATCCTGTGCAACATTTTCGTTGACAGACCTGCCTGAGGCATTCCTGGTTTGTTTTTTTAATTCCCAAACTGCTATCAGTGACTGAAGCAAAACCTGGGCCCTTTAAGCCACTAGCGTACATGGTTGTGCTGAGTCTGTTTGACAAGAGGTCAAACAGCAATAAGGCATAAAGCACAGCTTTACAAGATGAACGGTTCTTGGAGATTAGCATTGTAGTTTCATACATCAATACAAATCCACATACCAGCATGTAATATCTTTCTTTTCAGTAATTTCACTTGATATTTTTCTGTATTAGTTAAGCTTTTCCAGTAGGGTGTAAATTTGATTATTCCCATATTAAAAAGGACAGCCATGGAGGTTATTTTGACTTATATTAAGCAAAGAAGTAATGCAAACTGCATGATATCTGGCCATTGGTACTTATGCTGTAGGGCAACAGCATAGGGATCTCCATAATAATGTTGTCAGAATTGTGCTCAGACAATGTCTTTTTATCAGTCAGGCTTGTATACCAGCCTCCACAAACCCTACCTGCCCTGACTCAGTTGCCCATTTTCATCACAGATGTTTAGATATCTTCACCCATCACAGATAATCATTAAATATTTTTGTCAGCTGATTGGTCAAGATTAGTTTTACCACAGAGTCACCTCGCTGCAAAGAAAATACATTCATTCTTACAGGTTGGGGCAAGTTCTGCAAACAGGTGAACACTCAGAAATATGGTAATCTGTGTTAGATAGTTGACTATCCAAGGGAAAAAGAATTTAGCTTCTATTTTATTTTAATGCACACTAACTGATTAATTAGAAAATATAGCCTAAAATCTAATTGCCTTACACCTGGGCAAATAAAAACTCATCCCTGGTATGTTTGAAATTAGGCCTAAATAAATAAATAATAATCACCTTAAAATAGATAAGCATCACTGCACTTGACCAGTTGGCTAAGCCATTCTTGCTTAATGTGTTCTACCAATAGATGAAACATGGTAAGAACAAGACACTAAACATGTCAGAGGAGTGCTTTAGCTGGTGGAGGAGCACTGAATACTGACTAGAAGGTGATCGGGGAACAGATCTAGGCAAAGGTAAAGCACAATTACAAGCAGGGTAGAAAGCGGGGAGAGGCTTGGTAGGGCCAGGAGGAATAACAGCAGAGTCTGTGGCAATGCAAGTCCACATCTCTGTAAAAAGGGCTGAAAGAGGAACATTCATTGGATGTTTTTATTAATTCAGACATGCTGACATCCTTTTACATTTTGCCCACATGATCGTTTTTGCATTTGATTTGCCCTGATATGACAGCTGCATGTACAGACCTTCATAGTAGCTTTGTGATACCCTCATGCTAGAAGTCAGGGAAAGGATTACCAAATACAGGTCAGCTAGTAGTTTCTTGCCAATATTAATCCACAAATTGAAACATTCTTGAAAAATTGCTGTCATTACAAGAGATAGATATGACTGACTAGAATCTAATCAGCCTATGAAACAAACACAAACATACAAACAGATTTTGGTTGGGTTTGCTCAGCTGAAATGGGGAAGCAGAACATCATATACTGAAAGTAAGAGACCAAGCATAATTCCTGGGATGGAAATAATTTGTCAGTGTGGTGAGAAAGAGAAATTATTTCAAAAGAACTAAAGAAACTCAACAGATTTAATATTGACATCTGATGAGGGTGGTAATTTGAAGGATGCAAAAGCACACTTTAAGAAATAAAATTAATAAAATAACATAAAATAAATAAAACAAGATAATAAAATAATCTCAGTTGCAAAACCATAGAAGTGACTGACAAGATAAAATTTTGGGACCCTTTTCATGATCTTGATTTTTGCCTTTTCATTTGATGTAGACTAAAAAAAAACAATGGAAAATGGAGCCTGGGCTTCTGTTACTTTGCTAAGGAAGTTATCTGATGTTATCTTTAGTAATCCTATGAAAATCAAAGTTTATTTCATTTAGCTATTGTTTGTTGCAAGGTTTATGAAATAATATAATTCATCTCTAGACAATAACTAATTATTACTGATTACTAAGAAATAAGTCAACAAAGATATTTTCCTGTTTACATTCTTATCAGACTGTATCAAGACCATCTGTATTTTCAAGTCCTTTATCCCAAGGGATAAATAATTTTTGTTGTTCATTGAGTATACACATGCAAACATGTCATTTGGATTTGATGCATGTTTATGAAGCCAGAGCTAGAAAACTTAAATGAGAAAACAAGCATTACTATACAGGAAGAAAAGCTTAAACGTGCAGTCACACTACACAGAAAACTAAATACTTTAGGGAAACAATTCTGCAAAACTATTGTACCAATTGTACTGCATCAGTGTTTGTATTCAGAAACTGTTCTAGGAGTTAAAATTTCAATTTTCTGCTGATATTTTTGCAGATGTCCACCCCAGGAGCGTGTGGGTGTTTGGGCACATGTGTGCAGATGTGCATTCATGTGAGAGAACTGCTTTGCTCACAGCAGTCACAAATTGCCCAAGCTGCAGAATTCAAACCTGGATCTGGAGAGGGAACAAACAGCTCTATAAAATGGACATTGAAAATTTTAGAGAGTGTTTATACTTAAAGAGTCAAAGCTGATGGAATGGCAATAGGCTTGCTTTCTGTGCCCCATATTGCTGTCAGAAAGTAGACTGATCTCACTTTCACTTCTTTCAGTCTCCACTCCTTCAGGCACTGCTCATTGCCTCATCTTTTGCCACAACTGGAAGGATTTTGTCCTTCCCAGCAGGCTGGGACTCTCCAACTCCAAGCTCATTTCCTCTCTGCTGCTGTTTTCACATCCCACCCTTGTGCCTTTGCTCTCACATATTGCTGGCATGATGGTGGTAGTGATGTGAGTACTTTCTAGTGCAGCTCTGGCATTTTTATTTATTTTTTTTCCCTGATTTTCCTGGTTTCAGAAATGGATGGCTCAGGAAAAGGCAGGGTGTGCTGTGGGACAGATGTGCACGAACAGAGGTCTCCTAGCAAATGCAGCCAGAGCCACCAGGGACAAGCCTTGCCCCACCTCACGTCAGGCAGGAGCTGGACCTTCCCTGAACACACAGGACTCCCCCTGCTTCCCCTTAACCTTCGGAAATGACATCCCCATCCTGCAAGTCAGCAAACTGCCCAGCCTTCACTCTACAAAAGATCACTGCAAAATAACTTTTCAAGCATTACACTGTTCCCCTCACAAGAGTCAGAAGTATGAGAGGCCCCTGAAGGTTACTGAGCTTTCCTTTCATTTATTTTTGCTCTGTCTGTGGCTTTACTGTGTTCTTTTGTTTTACGGCTACATTTTAAATTTTTCAAAGTCTCCTAGCATAACAGGATCTGCCGTCTTTTGGCACTACCCAGTACAAAATAGTAGTTAACAAACTGCTCTGACTGGACTGGAGACTGTCTGTACACATGCCTTTGTATATGACAGACACCCCCCGCTCCCATGGGGATGCAATCACGGCTCTCTAGGAGCCAGCAGAAATGAGTTGTTTGTATCTGCTGATCTTTGGTTTGATGACAGTGTTCGTCTATTTAACAAAATCACAGTGTCTGCGAAGCTTAGATAGGAAATGGCTAAGTGTGTCTTTTCACCTTCATAGTGCCTAAAATATCCTTGAGTTGTGCCTTCTGGCTACATTATGTTAAAAACAGCTAATTTAAAATGGAGTTAAATATCCCTTTTCGCTGGTGGAGCAATATGGCTCAGTTGGAGGGCTAGTGGGAGATTATGTGTCCTGAAGAAGTAACAGGCTTCCTTGTGGCAGCAAGAGCTAGTGTGCTGATCACTGCAAAGGCTTGATTAATGGAGTGATTAAAGCAGCAGAGGGTTAGTGCTCTGGCAGCTGGGGCATAGGAAATGGGCATGGAAACTACTGGGAGAGGGGAAATACACGGCTCCAGAATCACAGGGCTGACTTGCCCTAGCAAACACTTTGATGTTGGAGGTGGGGAAGGATGAAACACATCAGGCAAAAAGAAAAAAAACCATCCCACCTCCCCTTCCCCCCTGCCCAGCCTTATGCTTACAAGGGAAAGCCCCTGACTTTTGGCTCACTTAGCAGAAGGCAATAAAGCCTCTTATTATGAGGCTTCCTCTGATGTATCGTAACTGGTCTCAGGCTCCAGAAATCTGATCCCTTGGAACAAAACTTACAGTAGATGCTAATAGAGTCTCTAGCCCAGCAATGCTACACACAACAACCTGCATGGGCCCAGAAAAACTTTGAATTCAGTCACATCCTTTATTCTTCAGCTTTCCAACCCTCTGGACTGTTTCTTTTTCCTAGGTTACTTTACTTTTAAACAGAGGTGAGCCAAACTCGGACTATTCTTGCTCAAGGAATGAATTCCCCCAAAGCTACAGGCTGAGAGCCAATTTCTTCCTTTGGGTCCTTTGCAATGTCAACAAATCTATGTGTGTTGCTAGAGTTGGTCCCACTAAAGATAAGGATCATCTGCAGAGCTGGAACTTGCATCTGGAGTCAAAATTCACAAGGCTCAAAGGGTTTAGATCAGATGTCTGGGAATGGAGCCCTCCTCTTCGCCTTCAACATCTGATCTAAAACAACTTCAAACCTGTAACTCCTTTCAGATTAACCTCAGCTGTGAGAGGCCTGGGGATTCACATTCTTGGCTTACTACTATGACTTCCCCATGCTTCACATCACCACAGTTGATTAGAAATACTTTCTTTATTAACTTTCAGCTCCTGTCTCATGCATGAAGGTTAATAGCCAAGAATATCCTTGGAGAAAGTACTTTGTATTTAATAAATGAAGATGAGGATGGGGCATGAAAAGGGGAATAAAATTCACCATAAGCCCACTAGAGGGTAGCTCCCCTCAGATCACAGCTGAAAGCCTTCTGCCCAGCCCCAGACACAGTGTACTGGGCTCGCCGGCACTTCGTTTGACGTGACAAAGAGGCATTAATGGTCTTCTCTCCTTCTGTTACCCTCTGTGGGCTCCAGTTTCTAATTTAATAACCACAACAAAACCATGAAAATTCTATAATGACTCTCCTAGAGAAACATAGCAAAATTAACATCCAAGAAGAATATGCATCGGAAATTGTTAGACATTTAAACAATAGACAAATGGGCACTAAGCAATGGCATTTTAATATATAACCTGGATTAACAAGTTTCAGTCCCCTATTTTTATATCCCTGGTATACTATTTATGGTATTTGCAGGCTACAAACATTGATATGAAGAGGATAGTTCATGTGCATTATGTGGGAAGCATCTACATTATATATAATGCATAAAGAAATCAGCACAGCCTTCAGCATGCCAGCTGTTTCTGTTTATGACACTGAGTTATTCATGAAATCCAGGAAGACATTTTGTAGTAAAATATGCTACCTGCTTGCTTTTAAACTGCTGGAGCTGTCTGTCCAGCTAGCTAAATAATTAAGGGAGAGATGTGAAATTACACATCGCATTTCAATCCACCTTGTCCCTTCACCAGTTCTTTCTTGTAAGAGGAGCCGGGAACTAGAGACAAATATGACTCACAGGAGCTGCGTAGGTGTTGCTATCATATGTACAGAAAGTAAAGAGAATGATAATATCCCTTTCCTGCCTGTAATAGTGTTCACTGTAGCAAACCTTCCTGCTTGTTACAGTAGAGCAAGTGGGGTGTTTAATTTGGGATTCAGTGTAGTCTGGAGTCAAGGTGCAGCAGTTTTATTACAGAATACAGTTTTATTGGAGGCTGAAGATTTAAATTCTGCCTTACATACATATAAACATGGAAGTTCTGCTTTACAGCTACAAGCTAATACACACAGAGTTCTTGTATGTTAAACATGCTCTCTGATATTTCAGTTTGAAGGAGCCAAAGAATTATGGCATATTTCTGCATTTCCTAATGCACTGAGAAACCTTGTTAGGTCTCCTCCAGCCATCAAGAAAAGAAAACACACGCATGCATTCAAAACGAGCAAGTGCTATTTTTCATTTTCTCTCTAGATTTTTGACAGCACTCGCAATGTCTCCAGTTCATGACTCCCAGAAAGAAGCTTTTGGGTTTGGAAAATATTTTTTTTGTTTAGCTTTTTTTACAGCAAACAGCAGCAAACGCTACACCCCTAACCCCCCCTCTCCCCCCACGAAAAGGTGTTTAGATCATGTAATCATTTCTCNNNATGTAATCATTTCTCCTTTATTTAGTCTAAATCTTAAGACATAAGTCTTTCAATAGAATGATTTTCTGGCAAGGCTGCAATATGATGTATATATTTGGAAATCAAATTATTTAGAGTTATGACCGTGTCAGCAAGATAAGCCATTTTGAAATGCGCTGCTAGCTCTCCAAACAGATTGTATGGGGAAAAAAATTGGATAACACTTGGCTTGAGCGCTTAATAGTCAGTAGAATGAAAGCACCAGGGACCGTTTCATTTCA
>VWZY01010418.1:5692-19979 GCA_013399075.1 Chloroceryle aenea
GAGGGGACACATTATTGCTCTCTACAACTACTTGAAAGGAGGTTGTAGAGAGACAGGTGCTGGTGTCCTCCCGCATGTAACTAGTGACAGAACAAGAGGGAATAGCCTCAAGCTGCACCAGGGGAGGTTTAAACTGGACATCAGGAAAAAAATTTTCACTGAAAGGGTTGTCAAGCTTTGGAACAGGCTGCCCAGGGAGGTGGTTGAGTCACCATCCCTGGATGTGTTTAAAAGCAATCTAGATGTGGCGTTTGGGGATATGGCTTAGTGATGGACTTTGGTGAGTAGGATTAATGGTTGGACTTGATGGTCTTGAAGGTCTTTTCCAACCTAGATGATTCTATGATTTGGCAAGATGGGGGGTGGGAGGGAAGCCAAAAAAGTGAAATCCATCAAGTTGTTCTTTCCTGTCCTTTTTTTTTTTCTTCCATAAAAATGAAGAATTTTAATTTTCCTGACTATTTGATGACCATCTCATTTAATTTCAAATCCCTAGTATAACCAGAGACAAGTGTACCTTATCAATGTATAAGTCTGTGAAATCAAAATAAATAGTCTGAGTGAAAGATTTGAAGGGCCACATTTTTATTATGATTTCCCACAGGTAATTGGGGTCATATGTTTAAAAGCATGTGATGTACTTAGAAATTATGTCTTTCAGCAGTCTCCACTCCTGACTTCATGANTTATAATTATATATTCTTTTATTTGTATAAAAGGTATGCAGTTTGTATTCTGATCCGAGTCTGTAGGTAACATGCTCTTCAGGTCAAAGCTGTCTCAGATATCCAGTTGGCATTATTCATTCTGTTGCTGGAATCATTTTAAGGACAAAGTAATTTAGCTATCTAATCATACCTCCACCACTCTACTGTTATGGAAATATGAAAAAACATTATGCTAAGAAGCATTTTCAAAAGATAAACAAAAATAATTAGGGCATGCAGCTATTTTTTCCCTGTTTTTTTATTCATGTAAGATTTCTAGTTTATAATAGCTTGTATAAAAACAGTCCATCTGTACTGTTAGTCATGGACTGTTCAAAAACCATACAGGCCTAAAAGTGATTGCAAGTTAGAAAGAAATATTCTCCTGGGTTCAGATTCTCCTTTTTTGACATTTACTGCACCCACTTATATTTGTGCAAGATAAGCCTGATCTGGCACCTAAGTAAAGCTCTGCTTTCACTTCCATTGGTGACCATTTGTACTGTATTCTGTCCTGGAATAAATAGCTTTAAAAGGTCAGGAATCAACACGATGAATAGTTTAGATTACCCTCAGTGACATAGTACTGACCTGCTTATGTTTACAGTGTTTTCATTCTGAAGTCCCTATCTGTATAACTGAATAGAACAACAGAGATAACTGAGTCTAAAGGGAGGGTCCACAGCTACAGCTGCAGAGGCAAGATTTTTTTTTTATTGGCAGAGCTGTTAGAAGTGACAATTCCCGTAGACTACACTGGTATACTGGTAATTGAACTGTTTACTTATGAGGAGATTTTTCGCCTCATGAGTAAATATTATCAATAGAGAATGATAAACTTGGTGGGGTAACTGCAGCCTAACTTTGGTCCTTACTCAAATGGGATCCCTCTTTGTCCGCTCAATATTTACTGGGATTATGATATCTCTGTGTTGCTCTACTTTAACATCTCTTTATGTGTATACTGAAAGGAAAGACATGAGGAATTGAGTATAACAAGGTATAAGTATTTCAGTATTATTTAAATACATATAGGTAGGAATAGTTTCAGATAAAAATGTCTATGTCTGAGCCAAGTAGCAGAATTCAGAGCCCTGGATTTAGGTGTCCGACATCCCTACAGAAAATATTTACTTCAAAATGGAATACATCAAAGTCCTTTCAATGAGATGCCAAACATAGCCAGTGATGACTGTGTTAATATCCATTCCTTTATTCTGTGGCCAGAAGCTATGTGGTTTCTATCAGCTCTGTAATACACCACTTACTCAAGCTGCCTAAGACCTAGTTCAATTCCTGTGTAAGGTGAATGAAATCTTCCATCTTCCTGGAGCATGCTGTTAATTAGCTGTCCCATGCCATATCAGAAGGAAGACCTTCCCTGGGTGGCTAAAATTCTGTTGGCTAGGAATTAGACCAGCCATATGCAGGGACGCAGCAAAGTGCTCAGTCTTAGCCCTTGCCATCATTAAGGGCTTTCCTCCTATTTCATTATGTGCATGAGCATGAAGCTTAAAACCCTTTCTGCATCAGGCAAAAGATCCCCAAACCCAGTGATACTGTTGACAACATCCTCTAGCAGCCATGGTACATGTCAGAAGCAGTAGACCCTGTTGAGGTCAAGAAAAAAAGTAACAAATTTACCCCTTAAGCTGAAAAAGAAGCGATCCTGTGGAGGCACTAGCAGTTTCCAGTTATGCTGCTTTGCTCAGAGGAAAAAATCAGCAACTGGGCAGATTTCTGCCACTCTCTCCCATTCCCTGAACTGCTACCCCATGTGTGACAGAGACCAACCTCTGGACCACTTTGAAGTGGTCTCTAGACACCAGCAGTACAGGTATTGTAGCAGGACCATACCTGCAGAATTTTTCACTATGCTGTCTGGTCAAACTCTCTCAAGAAATCACATATGCTATAAACTGCAGTTAAATAAATTGTATCTCTATATACAATATTTACATTATTTTCATAACAGGATGTTGGATAGTTTAGTGAACTAGTATAATGCTGATGATGTTTTCCTATATCTATTACAAAGATGTAGCTCTACTCCTTAGTCTGAATGACTGCTCTAATATCCTTTATCCCAAGGCAGCTGTGACTGAGTGCCAAAAATGCAGGACATACCAGCAATTCTGTAGGTAGAACTGACATATCTACATTTTTTCACCAAAACAGGAGACTGATCTATCTCCTGGAGGAGTCATGGGGACTTTTGCTTTTGATTTCAGGAGGAACATGAGCAGAGCTATGACATTTCCTTGCCCAGAGCTTTATATATTCTGACTATTTTAGGGACCTTTTTAAAAACTTCTGTTCTAAAAGCCATCTGATCAGTGTATAGACTGGCACAGATGGGCCAGTTCTTCAGTTGAAGCTTCTTCACATCTAAAAGACACTGCGGTAAAAAGACTGCAGATAATGACACAGCACATAATCTAGGCTGTATTTAGGCAGCCATTCCTCAGTTGTAGACATTTTTTCTGAGTTTTCTTCATTGTTCAATATTTGTTTTATGATCATCAGGAAGGTAGTTATAGAAGCTAGTAATGTTTCTCATGGGGATGCAGTCAGAACCATAATGCACTAATAAACATAAATTAGGGTATGACTCAAGTTAACCTCACACTAGAAATCAGAAAAGGAAAAAAAAAAAAAGACAGAATGTGTCTCTTTGAATAAACTTTAATAGCCATAAAAAGGACTGTGAAAGGGGAAATAATGTGTAATTGAAAGAACCTATGCATAATGTTTATTTGTGCTGGTAATATAAAAAAGATGTCAAGCACCAGAGAGAAAAATAATATATGAAAAAAAATTAGCTTTTCTGCTTCAAACTCATTAACTGTTAGTGTGGAGCCTTAGTCTGTGTAATATTTAAACACATGATAAACACAGAGTTTTGATACTGGAATGGTGAGTAGTGGTAGCAGGAGCAGTATTATAAAAATTCCAATAATGGATACTTCTGAAGTGTCTTCTCTCAAGTTAATAAATACAATGCATATCAGATTGCATTTTAAAGAGAAATTTTAGATTTGTGGTTACGAAGAAGGATTTTGAACTTCGGCAGTTCACACTTTCTAAAGATGAAAAAGCTTTGTGGGCTGGGGGGAAAGACAGAGTTCATGAGTTCTGAGTGACTCAAGTTAGCTTGGACCTAGTATATTTTGTGCACTGGTAAGGCAACAGACAAAATAAAAAGTTTATCCTGTACACTGTGTTTTGATGAAAGTGGGAGAACAATTTCCTTTGCTTTTGGCTCATGGCAATGATCAGTAAGACTAAAGATCCCTGAATCTGTAAGGTGTGTATGTTTTACTTTTGGATACTACCATTTTCTTTTAGTGAATCCATTCTATTATGAAAAAGAAAGACCTGCCTATTTAGCTTACGACTTGACGGGTTGGTTTAGGTCATATATTGTGTTTCTGAATTCTCCATGTGCACACACACAGAGAATTTTGCTTTGTTTATGAGAAGCACAGAAGTCTACTGCTTCAATAGACTTCAGCACAAAGTCTTTCATTACAAAAGTCACTAAAAAATGATGCGGGTAATTTATTTGTGAATAATTTGAGGTTAGTTTTTTGTGAAAGACTGAATTATTTGCTTTGCAAAATAAACTTTGCAGAAATTGTATCTCACAATCCCTCAATTTGATGTTTCAACAGTATGTTGTTTTTTTTAATTTTCACTGCAACATGAAAGATAATCCATTACAGAACTGTTGCTCCACAGCTAGCTTTGTGGCATTTTTCAGCAGTGTTTGCACAGAGGGTCAATCTCTGTTTTTATAGCCATGTGCTTGCCACAATTGAAAGAGAAGGATTTTGCAAATGTTGTATATATCTTTACCCATTTAATTCTCATCAGGTAGTGTCTGTGGTACAAAGCAGCCTTCCATCCCATGGTCTAAAGGTTTGTTATTTTAACTGCAAGACTGCTCTGGATTGAAGACAACTACAAAATACCATGTTCATGTTTGCTATTTGTCTCAAGCAGCTTACCTGATTAGTTCACAGAATCACAGAATCACAGTTGCTGTTAAAGCAAGTGTATTACAAATACTCACCTTTTAAGGCAAGCGAAAAGGGTAGCCTGTAACTTCCATAATGCCACTGGGAATATATTTGACCCCGCACCTCCAGTGCTGACATTGTTTAACCATATCACACAACTAGTGAATTTCAATTATTTGTTCAGAGGAGCCATTCACAATTGCCTGGTGTAAGCCTGCCTTTAGGATGCAAAGCAGAAAACAATGAAAATGCTACACTGATGAATTAGAACAGCAGCACTTAAATGTATAAATTAAATGGATCTCTTTTCACAGCTTTCTCTTTCTATTCTGAGAGGCCTCAGTCTGATGACATCAAAGACGGGATTATGTGAGAAGATAAAACCTTGATCTAATGTCCATGTTTGAAGTCATGAAAGTCCTCTTCTCTCTCCAAACCAAAATAACCCTCCTTACAACACAATGAGCTAGGATCCAGGTGCAGGCAGAAGGGGGGAAGGTTCCAGCAAGGCACTGGAGATGGCTCAGAGAAGCCAAAGAGAAGCCAAAGAGTTGTACCTTAAACCATAATCTTCCCAAACAAGCTAAAACATTTTATATAGGTTTTGGCATCTTTGTCTTGTTGATTAATTTTTTTAGTATTTCATATAATTGCTAAATGCTATTATGCATGTGGCTGGATTGGCCTTTAATGACAGTTTAACCCATTTCACCTGCTTATAGGGAAATCTGCATCATGATATATGAGGAAGAACCAGGGAATGTGAAACATGTCATCTGAGTACACTGTGGTGGTATGTTGTTAGCTTCTGTGCGTGTTACCTTCCCTTTCTGATGTATCTAATACACTGCCTGTGGATTATAGAAGTATTTAGTGTGTAATACAAAATTATGGTCTTTTTATACTCTTAAACTTGTTCCTTTCAGTAATGGAGTCTCCTTATTCAAATTTATATTCAAATACTTTCTCATGTGATGAAATGATCTGCTCTGAGTCTCTCAAAATTATCTGAGACCAATATAAATTTTCATCCGATAAAGATGTACAGCTTCAGTGTTTCATAAAGAAGACTTATTTTAATATTTCCAAAGCACATGCCCTTAAAGGTTCTTGCTCTTAAAACAATGAAACAACAGCCATGGCTATGGAAAGTCTCTCAACAGGCCAAAACAAGTGCTTCTGTCTATCCTAAAATGCATGCCAATTGCTGTAAAGTTTTATAAGCATTAGACACTAGTGAGAATGTTTGCCATTTATACCATTTGTGATCCTGCTACATGGTGCTTTCTTTGCCCTGTATTTTCTGCCTATGATGCATATACACTAACAGAAGAGATACAGAGACAGAAGGTACAGGTCTTTCAGATCATAACTATGGACAGTCAGATACAGCCTCAATTCCAGCACTGGATAATTCACAATAATTTTAATATATTCAGTTATGCTCCAGTGGTGGGAGAAGATTTCTCAGTGGTGTGTTTACAATAGTGTTAAAATATTGTATCTAAGTCTTACTACTGTTTATTTACCTTCCAGACAAATAGCTGTGTTTTTATATGTAGTATTGAACCAAATATATTTCACTCAATTTGAATCATTATTACAAATTTAATACTATTGTTCAACAATCGGATTTTTTTTCTGATTTTATATGTGTGATCTCTGTGGCTGCCTAATTTTATGGCTATAAATTAGTTTAATTTCTTGCTTTTATAGTTGTATCCAGGTAAAAATAATTTCTAACTGCCAATTCCCAAACTCCCTGCCTACCTATATCTATTGCTTGTAAGGTCATGTGTCCCTTCTGCTGAGTTTAAGTCATTAAATTCATCCTGCCCTTTTCATATGTAAAAGGTTTAGAATTGGATACTCTGTTGAATAGAAAGCTATAATAGTGCAAGATTCATGGAAATGCCATCAGTAGCATCTTTGTTAAATGAGCCCCTGACAGGGTAGTTTTGAACGTTTCTTCATGATGCAGGACACAAAAATCAGTTCTAATTCTATAGGCAGGTAGAATATTAGTTAGATTTCAACAGGGTACATAAACCATTAGAATATGAGTTTTCCAGTGGTCTTACTGCTATGACATAACAAGTCAGTTTTACAGGTGAATGTTTTCTTCAGGTCTAGCTTTCAGGCAGCGTGATTATGAAGTGATTGGCTAAGTACAAAGAAAGGTTTTCATTATTTGATGATGGTGGGAAGACCCTCATAGAATATTTTCAAGACGTTAAAGGGGGAACAACTTTAATCCTGAAAGAGGCTCTTGAGGCTTCTTTTCACATTTGCAGCTCTGGGTGGTCCAGCTGAATCCTTTGTGGTCATTAGGGTCCCCCTAATCATTCTGATGACAATGCAATTCATGGAAATTCTTGGGACAAGGGCCTGCTAGAATATTTAACAAGGTCTCAGCATCCTTTAGTGCTTCTATGCAGCTTTCATCCCCCCATCTTCCTGTGTTTTGTCTCTGCTAGATACGTGAGAAGGAAAGGTTTGGTAAGCAAAATAATTGACACTAACTAGAGAGTTGCATAACCATGAAGAACTGCATAGTGTTCATGCTAAAACGGAAAGTAGTTGCCTAATTGGTTAGGTGCAAAACAACAAAAAGCTGACATCCATCCATCTATCCATCCTTGGGGCCGGACACTGCCATCTGCCAGCATCAGGACCTCAAGGCACAGTGATACAGTTCTTCCAAGGAGCAAAAGCTCCTTGGCTGTTGAAAAAGGGATAATGCTAATTAGAAACCACAAAGCTCAAAGGGATGAGAAAACCTGATTAGCTTGCTTAGCTTAGTAAGAAAATGAAAATATTTGGCTCAGATAAGGCTCAAAGGAAGCAGGAAATTTGTCTGAACTCAGACAGTCTCTGAGGCATTGCTGGGACCCAAAGCTTATTTTCATGAGTGGATTTTACTGCTTTCTTCCAGGTAGGACAGGTACCAACAACTAACCCAGAGTTTTATCAATGCAATGTGTTATTTCATAAGCTTGTAGTTGTTTACATCTATGAATTTCTGGGAATTGAATTGAAAGGAAACTATCAACATTAAAAGCTCTTCCCATGAAAGAGAAGCTTGCAAGTGATGCTTGGACCAATATTTGTGATGTTTAGATACAGCCTCCAACTATGCTACCAGCCACCTAAGTAAAGTTAGGTTAGGTTTTCTTTCTTTTCTCTACCTGCAAAATAGGACAGTAGTACCTCTTTTTTTTTCTTATACATCTATTTCTGTTCAACATCTAACATGAAAGAACGCTTAATGTTGACTGGAACCCCTGATTTCCTGAGTGTGTACACTAAAAAAAATGTACTTCCCATTTGACTTGCAAGTTCCCAATACAAGAAAGCATTATGCCTTTGATTTTATTTTTTTTACCTATTCCTTTGTTATGGTAGTGCCTTTCACTATAGAGATCCTGTAGTGTTTTTATCATTTGGCCTGGTAGGCTAGAAATTAGTGTTTCTATAAGCGCAGCAACAATATTGAAAAGTTTGGGAACTCGTGGAGAAGTCTCTAAATGTCCTGACTATATTGGATCAAAGTAATTGGATCCTTTCCTTTCATTAAATCCACAAGAAATAAGTAAATAGACACTGTGTAAATCTGCCATTCCTCTTAGTCTTCTGTGGCTACTGTGGGAATTATCACCTGGCTGTCAGTATCCTGATTAAATATGTAATGAGAAATTTTAAAATCAAAGAAATATCCAAAGTAAAAACTACATTGGCAGCAATAAAAATTAATTCTGTGAACTATCTTCAATGTACCATCATTAATTTTGATTGAGTTAAAAGCCGCTGAACATCACTTTAGTATTTGAGTCCAAAATTTATGTCTGCAGTTTGTGAATCTTCCTCCATTAATAAGCTGATTCATGCACATTTCTAATTCCTTTGATACATCACCTGCAAGTATTATGTAGAACTTTCACAATGACCTGCAAAATTTTTGAGGTTGAAGTATTACATTTCACAAAGCATTAGCAATCTTCAGAAGTTTCTCCATAAATTCCTAACACTCTTGCATTAGTTTCTCAGTGTAATTTTTGGTGGTTTAAAACTCATGGTTTTCTTTCAACAGCATTGACAGCAACATTGGGAAAAATACCCACAACTTAAGTGAAGAAAAAGTGAAATCTTTTAAAGAAAATTCTGTTTACCAATGCTGTCATATTTTTGGTAACACTTATCAATCAGAAAATGTATCTCATGTACAGCTATGGTGTTCCCACCTGTATTATGAAATTGGTTTATTCCAGGCTGCATCAGCACATGTTTATTGACCTTAGCATTTCCTTCTTAAGTGATGGAATAGTGCCAGAGATTTTGTCTCCTTTACTGGATCATGTGACAGTAACTGATGTTTAAATGCTATGAATTAAGAAAAGGCACATGACAGCCCAAAAGCAGGGATTGTTGACACTGGGGTGAGAAAGTTCAGACTAAAAGGCCGTATGAAAACTTTCCTGTTGTTCAAAATAGTCAAATCCCTCCCAAGGATTTGGCCATTTGACAGGCACCATGCTACTAAACTCTCTACTGAAGCTTTACTTCAATATTCAGTCTACTGCAGTACTTTTATTTGCACTAAAAGACATTTACCAGAGACAAACATGAGGCTATCCTGTCATAGCTTGCATTTCATACATGCACATTGAATTTATCCTATTTTATGCTTATGTTTGTTATTGTTTCCTTCACAATTACTTCTTCAAAATAAAGTCAGCATAATAGGCTGATGTTTTCCCATATATTTTCCCTTCATTTCCTTGTGAAGGTTTCCAGGTGAAATATGCAGATGACACAGAGATACATTTTTAAAGCAGTGAATATATTGAAATATAAAATATGGAGCAATAAGCATTTTGAACCCCATTTTGAAACCCATGTTTTCAACCTGTTTGTTTGTGTGTTTTCATCACTGGACTTGGCAAGCAAATTGGTGCATATTTTTATAAACAGATCAAATGTAAAGATACCAGAGGCTCAGTAAGGATATCAGTTCACTCGTCGTCTGTTTCACTGGTGGAATAGATTTAACTTCATTTTGAAGATGTATCATATACATCCTTTTATGGTATTGTCTTTATCTCTGTGACAAACATTTGAAGAGGCAATAAATTGATTCTCTTTCTAGGTTGAATGACAGCAGCCCTATTCAGCTTTAAAAATTGTATGTTGTAATAATCAGCCATAATAATCAGCCAACAATGTACCATGTTATGTTGCATTTTCTTCCAAGTTCACATGTACCAGGAAAGGTTTTCATAAGTCAGAAAGTAATAACCAGTTAAACAAGATGAAAGCACCTACCAGTTACAGCCATAATTTTTATTAAGCATATGAAATATCACAAGAATTTGTATATTTACTAATCTGTTATGATTCAAATTCATAGCAACCACAGTTAAAAGACCACATGGGGATTAACAAAAGTCTAATTTCAATCTTTAAGACAGGATAAATCCACACATCCCACATTAAACAACAGCTTAATAAACCACAAATTGCTACTACAATCATCATTACTAAGTTCTCTTACACTTTTCCCAGCAAATGATCATGTTTCAATAGCAGTTCTATGGTACAAGCAGTACATGAAAATACATATTTCTCCTTTCTTTCTGCACTTTTATCCATAATTAATTGTTGACTGATTTTAGGATTACTGAAATCTCCATGAAAGGAAGACCTGATCCACACTGGGACTTTATTCTGTAGTACACAGAGATAAAAACCTTTTTAATTTTTTGGTAGATTGAAGACTGATAATAAATAAGAATTCGTATCCCTTACCAGTAAAAGAACACTTTGTCTAGTAAATTATTCACTGGTTAATATTGGTGTTTGGCCAAACGCCTTCCTTTTGACAGTAAGGAGGAGTGGTTAGTTGATTAAGAATATCAAGTTATTTTTTACTTTTTCAAATGACTGGTTTAAGGTGACTCTCTGACTTAAAAACGGAGGTATCCTTGGTCCCTATAATTGTTCAAAAAATTGTCTATTGCCCAATGATTATTTTAGTGACTGATACATAACAAAAGCAGTCCATGTAGTATGGACTTACACCTTTCTCACAGATTTTTTGTTTTAAGAAAAGATTTTTTGTATCTCATTGAAATTAGCACCTCTCCCAGTGTAGATTAAGCATCCATGTGAAGTTTAAAGAAATATTACAAGATTCTGTGATATATTTAACTTATATTCTAAAGCTCTGAGAAGCTGAGCATTAGAGTTCTTTGCTTTTTGTTTGCTTGTTTGGGGTTTTTTTAATGGGTTAGAACCTGATTATTTTCACCTTGAAAAAGGAAACAGTTTCTTTTCACTAGTCCTGTAACCAGAGAAGGAGGTACAGACAAAAGTAATACAGTGACACCTCTGTTCATGCCTGGAGCAGCATGGATGCCTCAGACATGCATGGCATAGACACATCCAGTGTTACAGTACCAGGACACAGATAATTGGAGTTCCTTCTGCATCTCAGAGGGGATTCAAATGGGTACTTACAGTCAATCTACTTTATCAGTTATGGTGGCATAATAATGAAAAGGGGTTTCAGTCTCTCATGCTGAAACCTTCTAATTGTTAAAACTGACTTCAACAGAAAATAAGCAAAATAATCCAGTCAGTAGGGCACTCTCCTTGGAAAGAAGAACTTGTACATTCCTGAGCCATTTAAAGTATTTTTCATATAAAACTTATGTAGTTAGCCTTTGGAGGTTTTATTCCTTGCATCTGCATCTCTGCATGCATCCATGATGCCTACTCATCATTCACCAAAATAACTTTGAAGAATTGCTTTGATTTAGAACACTGGGCTAGGAATGAAAGTCACAGACCCTGGTCTCCTCTCTGATCTGGTCCCCACTCTGATTAAGGACAATTGTCATAGGTCATTCCAAACATCCATCCCAAATATTCATCTAGCCCAATGTCCTGTCTCCAACAGTAAGCAAACAATGGATGCTCTGCAATAGTAGTACTGGGAAAGCATGTTATAATATTTCCAGAAAAATATAGCTAACATTGCAAATCTGAGCACTAAGTAGCAGCTCTTTACGTAACAAACCTCAGTGGATTTATCTTATATGAATTTTCCAGTCATTCTTCAAACCCATGTAAAAATTTAACAGCCTCAACATCCCTCTACAATGAGTTGCAGTATTTAATCATGTGCTGTGTGAAGTATCCCTTCTTTCTGTTTGCCTTGAACCCTTTTGATGACTCCCAGTTCTTGTATTAAGAGACAGAATGAGCAAGCTTGCCTTAGTCACCTTCTTCAGGTCTCTCGTGGTTTTGTAAACTGGTGTCATACATCTCTGTATATCCTTGATTTGCACAGTGAAGAGTCTTACACTATTGAATTGGTAATTGTACTGAAGATGTAACTTTGATTATCCCATCTGATTCTCTTTGTATCCTGACAGTTTTAATACACCTGTTCTCAGGTGTGAGGAACTCACAGAAGTTCCCATGGCTTTCCAGTTTACTGAAGGTTTAACTGAGGATTTACTGAGGGATATGGTAATCTCTGTTATGTTCTCTGTTCCTCTCCTAACAATTTTGCTTTTTTTTTTTCCACAGCTAATGAGTATTAAGCCAATATTTTCATATAGCTTTCAGCCATAACTTCAGAAGAGTCCTAACTTCTGGACATATTATTATGAATATAATTTGGATTATTTTCACTGTGCATATCAGTTTGCATACATCTACATTGAATTTCACTTTCCATTTTATTATCCAGTAACCCAGCGTGGGTGTCTTTTTGGCAACTCCCAATTTATTAGCTATTCTCTTCTATTAGTCTGAATGACATAATATTAGTAAATATTTAGCACTTCCCTGTCCGTAACTCACCTTTTGCATACCGTGATTATGAATTTCTGGGACACGCAGTAGCAGTCCATGTGGTACTCTCCTGTGAAAATTTGACATTTATTCCTGTCCTTCCTTCCCTCTCTTCATCCTTTATGTGTTTTCTCCAATGGCTGTTGGACTCTGCCTTTGTAGAAAAGCACCCAGTCTCTATGGCTTATCTGACACTTAATGAAGCTCACAATTGTTGTTGCTATGTAATGACATAACTTCACCAAAAAGCATAACTCTTCTCTGTGTGCCATTTTGCATTTGACCAGTTTTGGTACACAAACATGAATTTGAATCCTTTTGAGCTGAAGTGATCTTGAATTTTAAGTTTTCTTCAGAGGTTCTGAAGAGAGTGCTCAACCATTAGGCTTTTCAACATAAGCAGAGCCAGGGACCACATTGTATAAGCAAAGAGGGAGGATCACTGATTCTTTAAACAAATGACTAACACACTTAAATATGTCCAGGATAGGGAACTGTAGGCAGTAAGTTTTGGTATTTAGTATATAGATGCCTAAATTTATAACTGTTTTATCTAAATAAAGCTGGTTAATCTAACCACATATTCAGCAACATTCCAGAAGCAGAGGAACAGTAGTTTTCAAAACTGAGACTACTACAGATTTCAAGCACTTGCGGGGATGACTGTATCTTAAAACAGGCTTTATGGAAAATTATATAAAATAAAGACTTAACAATAAAATGGAAAATATGTTCCCACAAGCATCAGCAGCAAAAATCCAAGCAGATTTGCCAGATCGATTTCTGGCTGGAAAGACTTCAGAACTGAATCAGTGGTGACCAGATTTTCAATTGTAACATAGGTAGTTGTGGGTATCAGGTATTACGGAGCTCAGAATATATCTACTGAAACACTGCTATCATATGTCAGACCACAAAACACATTAATTCTAGAAGTCTTACTGTATTTGCTTTTCTTTCTTGCCTTGCATGCCCTATGAACTTGTAAAAGACAAGCGATGCCTCAGTTAGAAATATTTTCCTACAGGTAGAAACAGCAGTCACTACATTAGCTAGCCACAGTAAATCAGAAGCATACTAGGGTGAAATGCCTTTTCTTAGGCCTTCATTCTTCTAACACTAATTTTCACTTCACTACCTTTGGCAGTATAACGATAGGAAAATTGAGATTGGCTTGCCCTGCTTGCATCTGTTTATTCTGTTTACAACATCCTGCCTGCACCCAGGAAAGGCTCAACTGCCTTTTCTGTGCAGAACACGTATGTTCTCTTATCTGAAGGCACAGTTTCTGCATGAGGTGTACTGCATATAGTAGATTCACCAAATATTGTAGTTAGCACAAGACTGTTTTCCTGTTTGATTTATTAAGTGAAAACCTTACCCTTCACCAGTTTACATCTGCAGTTCTGCTTGGAGGAAAGGGTACTATTTAATTTCTCTATATCTCATACTCTCAACTCTTTTTTATTAGTTTATATATTGGGATTATTGGTTTTGATACAAAATTTGAGTACTGTTGAAACGGCCATGTTTAGAGCTGGAGTGCTTAAAAGTAAGAAAAAAAAATGGATAAACGAGTTAGAAAGTATTTCTCAATTTTCCCTTTCCCTCTGACAGTCTGAAATTAACAGGTTCTAACCCTCTATAACTTTCACTGTACGAGCTACAAAAAAAAAAAAGAACCGTCTTATGGCTATA
>VWZY01010418.1:70435-80743 GCA_013399075.1 Chloroceryle aenea
GTGTGTTCCTGAATCCAGTACCAGAATCCAGCTCTTGAACACAGTTCGTGTCTGCCACTGGGCCCGGTTTGGGACTTCACCTGTGCCTGCTCCATAGCATCAGTGACAGTAATGTAATTGCCATCAGGGGGAGTTGGGTTCAATACAGATTTTATATATATTTGCCTATATTCCACTTTGAGCATTACTATTCTCATTCAAGCTGTTCTAGTTTCCTTTTGTTATGGCTAAGTCTTTCTCCCTTATTCACTTTCTCTTCCCCTTTGGGGAGGGAGGAGGATTAACAGAGAGGTCTAGTAGAAGTCTAGTGGGCTTCTCTGACCCTAAACCATGACAGAAAGATGTTATATATTAAGTGCAGAAGTGTCCTATTTGATTCCTGGTTCTGCCAAGAATCCAAATAAACTTGGGAACTTGAGCTGAGTCTTGAAAACTTCCTTCTTTCCCTATACTTAATTTTGTGTCTGCAAGTTTTAGTTACTATTGTTAGCGGTATTAATTTCGGGGGCAGAGCTTTATATAATTGCAAATGTTTCTGAGGGCTTTTAATAAATGTACATCAATGTGCATAAAATTTAAAAGAGCTAAAATCTACTGAGCTTTAGTAACTAGGTCTTTTTTCCTGGCAAGCCCTTATCAAAACACCTACATAGATCTGGTATTTCTATTAGGAGGCCAGAGAGCAATGTAAATCAAGGGAAACAAATGTCAGTTGAAGTAGTGGAGTGTTTCCAGAGAGAGAGATGAGCTTTCCCCTACCTTTCTCCTCTTTGGTGCTCCTAGCATCTGCAGCTGAATGGTTTGTGAGAGAAAGCTTTTTCTATTTCTTCTATGCCATGCTGAACCACAATGTTATTTCTACTTTTGACAGGGTGGTCTGTCATCCGGCACCTAATACAAAAGCTGTCTACTCTCTATCTTTTAAAACGTGTCTCTTCTAAGTGCATCTTTTTAAGGGTCTCTGGAGGAAAGAGTCAACAAGTCTGATTTTTATCTCTTTATCATCTGCTCTTTAATTACAGAAATTACCACCAAATCCTTGAATTGGATTTACTGTCAGTGTGGAGTAGAAGGAAGGCACAGTGCAGTGTGTTCTTTTTACCTAATGATAGTCTGTAAGGCAAATGTGCTTAGTCAGGTGTGATACCCTTTTTGTCCCTTTCCTCAGGCCCTCCTAACTGCTATACCAGGAAATGTGTAGATGGGTGGGAGTGGATTTGAGGATAATTAGGTCTGGTTCTGCAGCACTGGTAGTGAAGGAGAGCTGGAGCAAACGTGCAAATTACTGACCATACAACCTTTGAAGTGGGAATGGAAAACACACAGCTTCTGTGTGGAGCGTTAATTCCTAATATGAGGTATTGCCCATATTTGAAGTCTTATAAACTTATATAGCAGTAGTTTTCATATATTTCAGGTTATTAAATACGATAGATGCTCTGTCCTACTGAGTATAGCCAGAATGCTTACATGAATATGTATATGCACATACCATCCCATGATGTGTGAAGTGTCCAAAGTTCATATCCCTGAGCACCTATGCATCTGTAAATTAAGAGTCTTACCTTTTGATGGTAAAATAAAACTGTGCTCCATAGAGGTTACTGTAACCTCATTCCACCACAGACATTTACATTTATGTTCTTCTCTTCATACAAATATGTAAATCTTCAAAAACATAAAGTGTAGGAATAATTTTAAATAATGAAAGACCTTTAGGACTGAAAAAGTTAAGTAAAGTGCATTCAGTGATTTGGATGGGAGCTTGGCCAAATTATAATTTTTACAGTAATGCTTGAAGAAGGGCAAAGTGTATTTACTGAGATCAACAGTAGGAAATTGAGTAGCACTAGCACATCTCAGTACTCTGTGGCAAGACTAAAAATATTTTGGAAGAAATAGGAGAAACATACTAATACTGTTCCAGAAAGCTGTTAAGCTTCATGCTCTTTCTCCAGCTTTAATTTGAGATTCTGATTGAGCTGTAATTGGTATTAATGTTAGATCTATGGTATTTAGAGAATCGGTTGCACTTACCAAACATTAACAGGGGCACTTTTGTATCTGGCAACAATAATATTACTTATCTGAGAACACCACCGAATTTCTGATATCTCCTTCCTTTTTTTTTCCTTTTTTTTTTTTTTTCTCTTTACCTTTCAGAAGGTTTATGCTGTGTCTTTGCTAGTTTAATTTTTGTTACTGACTGTCATGTTATGGGTATCCTTTAGCCATGACAGATGAAGTGCTTAGACAGGAATAATACCTATTTTCTGTGTCCTGCTGTTTACAAAGTATTACAACTTTCAAATCTGAATGTAATTCTTTTTTTTCTGAGGAGTTACATATTAATTGATTTTGTCATTTGAATATTTTCTACTACATTCTCTGATTTTATTTTTTTATGCTGAATCATTTCTGAAGAGAGTTGAGTTTCCTCTTATTGTTAAGCACAGCTATAATTTTGTATCACATTAATTGATTTCATGGACTAAATGTCATCAGAGTAAAAACTGTAGTTTTCCTTGCTTGTGTTAACTTAAGCATCAAATTCTTCACAATGTACAAATGCTTCACTTCATAACAAAACAGGTATTTTAAGTCATGCTCTGTTAAAACATGTACATCTGTTCTATCTGTATATCTTCTATCTTGTTTTTAAAGAAAAAAACTAAATACAAATTAAACCTTCTGTTTGGATGATAATAGTGACACTAATTACTATAATTATTAGCATCCTGGTTTCCCAGATTGATGGAAATCATAACCATGTATTTGAAAGGCTGATTTCTGAAATCAAAGGAATGCAATATTCATGTGACCTCAGCAAGTGTACATGGATCTCTTCTGACAGCTGTAACAGTCTATTTTTACAAATACACCTCGTTCTCAAAATTTGCCTCATGTATATTGCTGTGCTTGTAAGAGATGACACAAATCACAAAGCCTCTGTGGGTTGGTCACTGTATAAATTTAAACAGTTTACTAATCTGACTAATCATATAGTGGAATATCTCAATCTCTTTTAAGTCTGTATGTTCTTTTGAGACCTGATGTGCTTTTTTTATTCAGGAGTGGCGAGTATACATTGATATTTTTAGGTAGGTACTACATCTAGAGACAGAGATTAAATGTTCAAATACAACTGCATATAAATACGTTGCTGTTACACCTTATCCTTTTTGACAGAGTCTGAGAAAAAAAATACTGTTCTACTTAGCTGGTAGAAGAAAGGAAAGAATTATGCTTATTTTTTTTAACAGACTTTCCTAATTTCATTAATGATGGTCAGATATCCTTTCAACAGAAATACAAGGCCAGCACATGCTGCCTGCATAAGGGAGGGAAAGCTACATATAGTTATGCCTCTTGTTCTTTCAGTGTAACATGCCTATGTTACATAAAATGCTGTGTAATGGTCCTCTCATCTGATGAGATTAATGCAATTAACTAAGTAGAAATAATAAGCTAAAGAAATGCCATTTTGAGAATAGAGAGTGGTGTTAACACTGCAAAGCCATGAAATCACCACCTTCTAATGTTAGCACTTTCTGTTTTGACAAGTGTTTAACTGGACACTTGTCAGTATCTCCAAGGGTGATCATTTTTAAGACCTTGAATACCTTGCAAATACCAAAGAATTTTAGTTCCTGTGTTGCAACATTCTCACAGCTGAAAACACAGGAACTGTCTTGCTGGCACATGCTAAATGTCCGTCTGATGCAGTTTGTGTTAGTAGCCACTGAGGCAGAGCTTAATCAGAAGCAAATTCTAAATGCCCTACCAGTGTTCTCAGACTTCACCAGTAGAAAAGTGTGGGTCTGGCTACTGTGATTAGTCTTGCGCATCAGATAATTTTGTTTACATTGATCCCTTTTATATTTACAAATATCTGAAGGGTGGGTGTCAAGTAGAAGGGGCCAGTCTCTTTTCAGTGGTGCCCAGTGATAGGACAAGAGGCAATGGTCACAAACCGGAACACAGGAAGTTCCACTCCAACATGAGATGGAAGTTTGGGATGTCTTTGGTGTTTTTTGTTGTTAGTTGGGGTTTCACGCCCAGAGATTTAGGGACTTCTCTTTGTATGGGAAGTGACCTAAGAGGGATGTTATGCTCTTGGATTTTACCTTCAGAATCACTTAAAGCAAGTTAAGAGCTCACTGATTTGGTGGAAGGTAATAGCCTGAGAGGAAGCGGATAGTTCTTTGCTAGTTTACGTATCTCTCCTTACCTTTGGAGCCTTTCTTCTTAACTACAGCAGACACATAAATCAATGGATGCTGCTTTTCCTAACAGTATAGTCTTCAGTTGAAAACCAAGAGCTTGACTGATGAGGAAAATCAAGCAAATCTCTATGTGGGGGAGGATGCAGCTATTAGTGTTTTCCATAGATAAAAAGTACATCATAATATGTTAAATACAAAACTAGAAAATATTGTTGATCTGTAATTGAAAGGTAAAGTCAAAATATTAACGTAATTAATTTTGTTTGTTGGTACCATATTTTTTCTAGAATATTTGTTGCCTTTTGAATTAGCTGGGGCAGCAAATTTGCCAGGGATGATGAATTGCCTATTTTGATGTTGACTAAGAAGATTCAGCAAAACTATCATTGAAGAGAATGTCTTACTTAGTCATTAGTGTCTTTTCTTATGTTGATGTGTCAATTTATTGTTTGTTTCCTCCTGCTTAATAAAATTTGAAATAATGCATTGTGTTAAACTGAAATTAAGCCCTTAGTAATTATGCTTTAAATTATTTTTGTCTATTATTTTACGTACTTTTAAAGCAATAGTAGGTATGCTTACCATATTTATATATTATACCTTGTCTATTTCTCTATATAACTTGCATATTCTTCTCTATATAACGTATCTTGTATGAAATGAGATTGAACTACTCTGTGTCACGGTTTAGGGTCAGGGTGGCCCCTTAGACCTAACAGACACTCTCTGTTAACCCCCTTCCCTCCCCAAAGGGGAAGAGAAAGGGAATAAGGGAGAGAGAGATTTAGTGATTAGAAAAGGAAACCAGAACAGCTTTAATGAGAATATTAGTAATAAAATAGACTGTGCACAAATATCTACAAAAACAGTATCCAACCCANGCTCTGTCCCTAAACCGTGACACTCTGACAGATAAAGTCTGTCTGTGCAATCATGGAATGGTAAGGGTTGGAAGAGACCTCTGGAGATCATCAATACCAACCCCCTGTCAGTGCAGGAACACCTAGGGNAAGTCCCTTAATTATCCTCATAGCTCTCCATTGTGCTCTCTCTAGTATTTCCCCGTTCCTGGTGATATGGGGAGACCAGAACTGGAAGCAATATTCCAGATGTGTTCTCACACAGGCAAAGTAGAGGAGGGAAAAGAATCTTCCTTAGTCTGCTAGACACACTCTTTTTTTTATGCGCCTCTGGAAACAATTGGCCTTCTTGACCACAAGGGGATGTTGCTTGTCCTGTGAATAACATATTGTCCAACAGGACTCCAAGGTCTTTCTCCATGGATCAGTAGACTATTCACTATTACAGACGCTCTTGCCTCTGTTCAACGTGGGTTTTTTTTTTGGTACCTTCAGTGACAATCTGGCTATAGCCCTATTTGAGAAAGAAGTGTTTATTGAATTATGGGTTTTGACAGATCTTGGCTGCAATGACCAGTAGAATTAACATAATTTGTTCCTCTCTTTGCTGTACCAATTCTCCTAGTGCATTAAATTTAAAACATGGCTCAGGTACACCTATGTTCTACATTAAGACAACATGTGAAATGGAGCTGTGGTTCAGAGGGGCAATAATAATCATCACCATAAATATTGTTTGCATTATCATCATCTGTATGTCTGTTCATGGTGTCACTGGTACTAAACAAGAGTAATAAGACAGGAGTCAAAACCAAAATCTGTAACCTCTAGGTTCTTTCTTTTTTAGAGAATCTTTGTAATGGGTACTGTGGTGCTCTATGGGACTTTATTGCGATGCTGAACTCTGAAGTGCGAGAAGGAATGGGAAATGTAGATCTGAGTGTATTCTCTCATGTAGATCTTTAGCAGCTTGCCCCAGGTGTAGGAGGTAATTATGATTATACCTCCTGATAACTTTTTGCTTCCTCTGGAGAATATTTCTAAAAGCGATTGTTATTTCTTCCAGTTCTTTTACTATTTTTCCATTGCCAATTGTACCAGAAAAAAATACAAGGATTAGATTAATTTTTTCCCTTATGCACTATGTTTTCACAGAGCAACATTTAAGAAATAAGTCCCTGCTCCAAGTTATTTTTTTCCCGAAAAATCTTCTATCCTTAGCAGTATTTTAAATGTTTTGCCTGAAACCCAAACACTCCTTTTCAGTTTCTTTCCCTTTCCTCAGTAAATGTTAAAAGGGGAAGATTTTAAATAAATTAGGACTCATGTTTCATTTCTTCAAATAGAAATATTTGTGTACTTTTTGTTTTTACAGGAGTGTATTTTACCTGTTCTGTCTCATTAGAATGAAAACTAACATCAGCACAGCAAAAATTAATGTTTTGGATTGCTACTGAATATTGCCTTTCAGCACACTTTAATTAAAGTGACATTTGTTTGTCCTATAATATCACCATTCCCTAATCGATGTACTGAGCAAGCACCATGGTGACAAGATAAGTTGCTTTGTTTTGTTCCATATGTCTGTGTTCCAAATTTTCCGTAGTTTTAATTGGTTCCCTGCAGAATAACATTTACAAGCATATGGTATGGAAAATGCTGACTGCATTTGTTATCATATATTTTAGTGTACTGGTGGCACTATATCACTAAGCCTTTAAATGTGATTATGAGGTTATTTAATGCAGTCAATACTGTGCTTAAAACACAACAAAAGTCTGCAGTGAGCCAAATGGTATCAAGGAAATATGTTTGAATGTTTCTTAATGCTTCAAGGATAGATGGGGAAGTCTGATTCGGAAAAGATTTTGGGTAATGCTTATGTTGAAACAGACTTTGCCACCTAAGAGCAGTTTGAAAGGGTCTGTGGAGGCCGTTTGCCATCACAAGAGGAATGTGCCTAGGAACATAGAATGCAGAAAAGGCAAAATACATGATATGCTGAAAATTATTGACTTTTAAAGAAATGCGCTGTCATTAGCTGACAAAATGGAATGCAAGATCAGCCTTTGTGTCTGACTTTGGATACATCAGCACTGTATCTTTACACTGATTCTACTCAGGCAGAAAATGGCCAATCCAAATCCAGTTGGCTGAGATGGCACCAGTCGTCCCAGCATGTGTGAAGAATGTATGAGTTAAACACTATTGACATTGGTGTTGGATTATGCCTTTTTGACTGTGCTGGAAAGGAGGGTGTGTCATTGTGAAGAACAGCTGAACTTTATTTATTGCTGAGATTAATTAACCAAGGTGGTTTTAGACTGCTCGCAGAAGTGCTCAATGGGCCATTTTATTAATGACCTCTTTGGATCTCATAAGCAGACCTGGAAACTCAGACACAGCTCAAGTGATTCAAGAGTATCACTCCGTGATACATGGAGATTTCTGATGTACAGGTTGCATCATTTGTGTATGGATTCGAGAGGTACCATATCCTTTTTGTTCATAGCCACAACCCAGACAAACTTACTAAATAAATTGTTTCCAAATTTCTATCGTTTTAATAGCATGCATATAAAAAAGTGTATTAGATATTAAAGCAATACAAGTTCTAAGTGTATTAGTGGCTAGACATATGCAGAAAAGTATATGAATGTCAGAAGTAATATGAGAATGTCATTATGCATTTTCTTTTGCTCATTTGCAACATGTATATGTGTCTGATATTAGCATTAGGGTGAGGGCAATTCAGAGATCTAAACAGTACAGACCTAACCAAATACCACGTGAGTAAAAAGGCAGTGCTTTCTCATATGTTTCTATTCTCATAACATCCCACATAAAAAAAATAGATTGTTTTTGTAAAATCAAATTGCTTTTCTAAGTGTTCATTTCTTAATGCACTGTTATTTCACAAATAGGTACAGTGTAGCAAGATAATTTTTAATCTGTGTTCAGCTTCTGCAGCAAATCAACCCAGCATCTATCTCTCACAAACACATTTGGACTTAAACATGTTACAGTAATAGAACTGCCTCGTGGAAAAAGAAGCTGCCAGTAATAAGAAAGGTTTTTTGGGAACATTCTTTGGGGAATGGCATTTGCTGCAGGCTTAAAGGACAGTAGTGGAGTATTTCTTAATTAATTTCTGATATTTGGTGTAGAAAAAGAAATAATGACTAAAATAATAGTAATGTAAAAAAAAAAAAGGCTGAAAAACTCCCTGCATCTTTTCTAAGGCATACTTACCAGGGAGTGTGTAAAAACCCAGACATTTTAGAATCATAGTGCTCTAAAATCCTGTTGAACAAGAAAAGCAAAATTGAAAGTGACTTTGGTGTTCTGTTCATCTCTTCATCACTTCCAGCTATGACTTTTTTTCTCTCAGCTGAAGGTGTGTAATACATTTTAGGATGAGTCACTTATGGGAAGATGATATCTATTATTTTATTGTTAGCATGGACCACTTGTTTGTCTGGAATCACTTAAAATAGAGATCATAGGAGGAGGAGACGGAAGTTTCCACGGGAGATCTGAAACAAAATTGTGAAAATGTAGCTATGTGTAATGTTTGTATTTGAGTTCAGTATGGTCACAGATATTATCTATAGCACACTGGTAAAAAATTATAGTAAACATTGACTGTGCAGGATGATACAATTAAAAAAAAAAGTAACAGAGTAAAACATGCTTATATATTGTCCATATAAGCACAAAAATTTCAGTCACATTTTATAATCACTCATGTTATTTCTACTGGGCTGTTGGCTCACTTCAGAGTATGTATGGTCTCCTGTTCAATTTGCTGCGTGTCACCTAAGTGATATCACATATCACTGACTTATGAATCTCAACTTCAAAGGCTTCTGTACAGCACAGTGTTCAAGTGCCTCCTAACTCTTGGAAAATTTATTCTCAGTTGCAGAGTTGCTTCCACCATTTTAGAGAAGAATCTAAGCTTCTTAAACACTCCAAGACAACATGTTGAGTCTGTGACAAGAGGCAGGTAAATGAACTGCATTATTTGACTCAAATTCCCTTTCATTCACACACACACAAAAAAATCACCTCTTTTCTCCCATACACTTTGATCTCTATAATTCATTCAGCTTCTGCAGTGTGTTATGTAGGGCATTAATGGTACCAGTCACCTCCTGACGCACAACTGAACTCTTGCAAAGAGTATGACACTTGCACTCTGCTCCTCAGGCAAAGATGTTCTCGACTTTTAACTCATTTGGTTTTTATATCTTAAGGGACATTGATCCCGTAGTAAGGCAAACAATTCCTAAAGGAGAGGAATACTATCAAGTCCTGTAAACTGATAGGCATCCCAGTCTCGCCTTTGCATATTAAGAGGCAAGCGGGGAAGGAGAAGGAAGAGAAGGGAAGAGAAGCTGTGTAACTTGAGCTGAAAATTCAAACACATGCTGTAACTGGCTTTAGACACTAAAGGTAACCCGTAACAGGAATATGACTTGCTTTTTCATGGAGCTGAATTGCTCTATACTTTATTGCTGATACTCAGTTATAAGGTGAGAGCACTAATCTGGTATAGAACAGATTAATTTGAACAACAAATGAGTTAATGCAGCATAAAAGGAAGAGGAGAACTTTGATTTTTACTTTATTAACATCTATGATAGTGAATCCTATTGACAGTCTGTTGAAGTACTACTTATTCAAGCTTAAGTAATCATTCTGCTGAGAATATTTTACTTTTTCAGACATATGAGGGTATATCTTGTTTTGATTTGGCAGGAAGAACAATGTGCTATCTTTACTGAGCAAAAGGACATTTAAGTACGCTTTTCCCCACTTCTCTTTGTTAATCTTGTATCATAAAAGCTTGTTTCTTTAATTCTTTAAGAGAAAGCGTATTTAATATCTGTATAACTTAATGAAGTTTTATATTGTTGTAACAGTAAAATTTGGATCAAAACATGTCATGCTTCCAAAATGTGTGCATATGGGCATGTCTGTGTATCCCATATATGGCCCATTTTGAAAACCAGATGCTATTTGGTGTACCATATACTTACCAGTATGTGGTTCTTATCCGGTAGAAGTGGTATCTCAAAAGTAGGCCCTAAAGGCAAAACTTCGAAGAAACAAGAGAGTGTGAGCATTCAGCACATGTAAGAAGAGAAGGTTATCAACAGTAGCCAACATGGATTCACTAAAGGGAAGTCATGTCTGACTAATCTGATAGCCTTCTA
>VWZY01010419.1:0-14741 GCA_013399075.1 Chloroceryle aenea
CCTTGTTCTCATGGGGGACTTCAGCTTGCCAAATGTCTGCTGGCAGTAGAACACAGCAGAGAGTAAACTGTCTCAAATTCCTGGAGTGCGTGGGAGTTCACTTCCTGACACAGCTGCTGCGCGAGTCAACTGGGGAAGGCTCCCTGCTGGGCCTCTGTGTGAATGGAGAACGACTTGTGAGTGATGCCACCTTGGGCATAGTAATCACAANCAAAATGATATCAGTTTTCAATTCCTGGAGAAGGAAGGAGGGGTCAGCAGAAATGCCACCCTGGACTTCTGGAGGGCAGACTTTGACCTGTTTAGGACCCTGACTGACAGAGTCCCTTGGGAGGTCCTCCTGAATGACAAAGCAGTCCAGGAAGGCTGCACATTCTTCAAGAAGAAAATTATAAAGACACAGGAGCAGGTCATCCCCAAGTGGCAACAGACAAGCCAGCAGAGAAGACAACTGGCCTGGCTGAACAGAAAGCTTTGTCTGGAACTCAGGAAAAAAAAAAGATGAGTTTATGACCTATGAAAGAAGGGGTCAGCAACTCATGAGGACTCCAAGGACGTTACCTGGGAGAAGAGACCAACATGCACCTCACTACAACCTCCCTTCAGGTAGTTGTAGAGAGTGATAAGGTCTCCTTTCAGCCTCCTCCTCCCTCGAGCAGATTATCTCGAGTGCCATCACATGGCACAAGCAGAAAAACCAGGCAGCCAGGCCCAGTCAGCCTTATGAAAGACAGGTTCTGTTCAACTTACCCAATCTCCTTCTATCTTCTGTAAGGTGACCCACTTAGTGAATGAGAGAAAGGATGTAGATATTGTCTACCTTGACTTTAGGAAAGCCTTTGACACAATGTCAAGCCACATTCTCCTGGCGAAAATGGCTGCTCACGGCATGGACAGGAATACTTACCACAAGAAAGACATGAACATGTTGGAGCAGGCCCAGAGGAGCACCACAAAAATTATCAAAGGGATGGAGCACCTCTCCTGTGAAGAAAGGCTGAGAGAGTTGGGGTGGTTCAGCTTAGAGAAGAGAAGGCTCTGGGGGGAACGTACAGTGATCTTTCAGCATTTAGAGGGGGCCTATAAGAAAGACAAGGACAGTCTTTTTAGCAGGGCCTGTTACAGCAAGAGAAGGGTTAATGGTTTTTAACTGAAAGTAGGTAGATTTAGACTAGATAGAACAAGGTGGGTTTTTTTACAATGGGGATGGTGAGACCCTGGCCCAGGTTGCCCAGAGAAGTGGAAGAAGCCCCATCCCTGGAAACGTTCCAGATTAGGTTGGATGGGGCTCTGAGCAACCTGACCTAGTTAAAGATGTCCCTGCTCCCTGCAGGGGGGTTGAACTTTTAAACATCCCTTCCAACCCAAAACATTCCATGATTCTATGAAAAGTATCCATTAAGAAACTAAAATAATAAACTCTAGATAAAGCAAGAATCACCTAGCAAAATATTAAAGCAGCTGCTCCAAAAGAAATCAAAATGCATTATACATTTAACTGACATGTATTCCTTGCACAAACAGGAGAAATTCCTTAAAAAGGGCCCACCAAGGCCATGAAATGCAGTGTTAATATTAGAGATGACTGAACTGGCACTAAATCAGCTTGTATATCTACATGACACATTAAATACGATAAAGAAAGACTAGTAGCTTCAGTCCTACTACCAGAATAACTTCATTAGAAGCATGGTGTGCACAGGCTAATTACTTTTGCATTGCAAGGTGCAGACGTGCTTTTGAAATCCTCTCCCACCTCCTGTTTTCAGTGTGAACATCTTCCTCACCTTAGTTGAGTGCCATACCTAAGGAACTTCATTTGTTGTAGATACCTAATTAATAATTGATAAATAGCTACCTATTAAATGAATAAATATCTAATAAAAGATACCTAATCAATTGATTGTCTTCTGTCATAGTATCATTCATGTTCATGTCTACTGTGGTCTTCCTTCACTTCCTTCCTCGCTAATCCAGTATTTTGCTCTTTCTCACATGGGTAAGAGCTCAAGTTGTGTATTTATGGAGCCTAAGGCTATGAAAAACCTTCTGATCATCTGTGCTGATCTCCTGAATAACTCAGACAACAAAATTATACAATTCCAAATTGAATATATCAACTCTTGCTAAAGCAACAGTTTATTGTATTAAATGACCTCCAATTCCAATTTAATAGACTTCAGGCTCTAAAGAGCCCATCATATTCCTATACCATTTGTTCCACTGGTTAAGTACTCTGACTATAAAATTAAATCTTATCTAAATCTGCCTAACTTCACCTACCATGCATTAATCTGCTAAGCCTTCTATCAGACGCAAGAGCCTACTATCAGAAATCTTTAGGTTTCTGCAAGTTTTAATTAACTCTTTTCTTAAACTGCTTTAGTTAAATCAGCTTTCTAGTTTCTCTAAGTCATAGTGGGCTGAAGAAGATAATATTAATCCAATTTAGCAAATATTTTTGAGTATTGGTAAACTAAAAGCTTAGGGAGAAACATATGGGCAAAAAATATACAGTGTACACAGGAGCAGAAAGATAGAATAACAAGCAACTATAAAGCTGGAAGAATTATAACCCATTAGTTATCTAGTCTGCTTTCAAAAACATGTCATTGGAGTGAGCAATTTCTACATTGGAGTCTTTCAAAATATTTAGCTGTTTGAAGCAAAACTCGGGTTTGATTACTTAGATCATTTATACTGAATTGAAATAGTTTTATCTGCACATGAATTGAAAAGAAAAAGTAAGCCCGTAACATTAAAAAGGGATCACCTTGTTCAAAATGTTGGCATTTACCATGACTGAAAATACTCATTTGTTCCTCATCTTTCAACATTATTTCATCACTTTTTTTTCTCCTAATTGTCATAATAAGCATGCCCATGTAAGTTAATATGCATTGAAGTAAAAACAACTAAACTGAATCAAAATGTTTAACATGTAGCCCCAAGGACCTGCTGAGGAAAAGGGCAAGTTTCTTACTTTTATTAGAATTTAGACTGAACTACAGGTTAAAGGTTCTGTAACATACTAACAACACAGTTTCCTTTAGGGAATAGCTTTTGGAAGCTTACCAAGACAAACTTTAACTCCTTGTACAATTCTAACTCTGTTTGCTGTACAAACTTCTTTGCCTCATTCAACTCCTTCCATAAACTCCTGGGTGCCACAAAGAATGGAAGAACTGAAATTACTTTTCTAACTCACAGTGAAAATGTAATATTTATCATTTTCTACAGCTCCATCCTTTTCCCCATGTGAACAGGATTTTGTCTCCTTTGCAAAGTACCAATGACATTTTAAATAATAAATAATTATTATAAGGATACTTTTAAAATTGAGGTTCCATAGCACATTGGATTCTATAAATTTCCTACAAGTGAGCTAAAACTGTATCATGTCTGACCAAACCAGATTTCAGAGGAAACTGATAGATAATACAGAGCTATGCTGGAAGATTAATTCACTGAAAAAATGCTGAAACCTTATGCTGATCAACAAAGAGAAGTACTTTCAACTAAGGATGGATCCAGGAAATTACTTTCCCCAACCAGAAGAAAAATGCTATTTAGGGTAAAAATGAAAAAACAAAGTGACCTAACCTATTGTAACAAATGTAAAAATGAGCCACTGTCAAGAGGGGGTGAGGACATTTTCTGGTGTGTTGTATTAGTCAGAAAAAAAAAATGAGCCATTTGAGAGGAGTCTGAATGAACAGAAAGCTGGAATTTTAACAAGAAAATGCACATATTGACTAAATCTTTTTATTCCTAGGGAGCATGAACCAAATTTAAATCTAAAAATTATTTTTTTTAACTGAATGAGTACAGTTAATTGCTTAATTAGGAATTGTAACAGCTGTACTGTAAGAAAGAACTACTAATTAATAACATAAGAGGACACAAGGACCTCAAATACAATTTCTCTGCTGGTCTTTCCTATCTATTACTCCTCTAAAAGTATCACTCTTATTAGATCCCTAAAAAAAATTGTTCCTTCTTAGCCAGCATCTCATTTGTCCCATGAATGATAATGCAAATACCTTGCTCCTGTGAAAAAACATGCCAAGACATGTTAGTGCTCTCCTTTATGCTCCATAGTTTTGTATGGGGAAAATAAGGGGTACATGTTGTGATCTATTCATTCATCTTGTTTTACTTAGCTGTAAATGAGTGTATTTTGTATATGCTTTAGAAGCAGGTGCTGCAGTGGTGCAGTATATGGGAGGAGGTTGTGAACTGCTGTACGCCAGTCAAAACTGGCTCCAGCCTGTACCAAAGAAGAAAAAAACTGTGGGAAAAGCAGTGTGTCCCTGCCCTGCTGTGGTTTGCCCATCAGACACATCCCTACTTCCTTTTGGCTTGGAGTGCCACATCCCTACCAAGTACATCCACTTCTCTGGAGACTTTTGAAACCTGCCAAGACATGTTCTTGTGTGGGCTGCCCCTGGTGATCCTGCTCTGGCAGGGGGGTTGGACCCGATGATCTCCAGAGGTCCCTCCCAACCCCCACCATTCTATGATTCACATCCTTGCTCCCAAGAATGCTTTACTTTCTCTGCAAGATCCTTTGCTGTGAAATGACAAAAAGTTATCTCTGATGCCAATTATGGCAGCTTCCTTCAGCAGTCACTTGCTAATTATTTTTTTTTCTAACAATTCTGACACTACTTTTTATTCTGCCCTTACTACTGGCAAGACAGTCCCTGTAAGACTGTGCTACATATTTAACTTTACTGGTAAAAAAAAAAAAAAGAAATATTTTACCAGCAGAATATTTGAACAAACTAATTAGTATGAACTTGAAAGCTATTAACTCATTGAAAAAGCTATTAACATATTTTCATTACACTATCTTGCAAATTAAATATTATCTATGAGACTTGAGAATAAGGTCTTTATTCTGAGAGGAAAAGTTTCAGCAGTTTCAGCTAAGAAGATTTATTTATTTATTTAAAATTAGAAAAACAAGGTGACTTGACAAATGTGTGTATTTCTATCTTGCACATCTAAGTGGTGTTTGTTGTCCAGTAAATGTTTAATGACATCAGACTCGGCCTGATATTTCAGCTGCCCAGGTGACAAATCATTACTATTTGCATGGCATGGTTTTATGATTGTCCTAGACCATACTTTTTATTTTTGTTAACCCAGGGAAAGGATTCCACAGATGGATGTCATGGAAAAAACCATCTCAATACCGTGCTTTCATGAACCCTGAGGAAATTCCCCCACCTTTGTGAATCTCTGTAAATTATATTTTGCATATGCTCAGCAGAAAGCTCATTCCAAAAGCAAAAGTCTCTTTTAAAAAAAAAATAATAAAAAAGAAATCCCTACTGAGTATTCTCCAAGCTGGAGATGAAGGAACTAATCCAGCCCTTTGTAGTTGCCTCTGTTCCAGGCTGTTACAATGCCAAAGACAAGACCAGACAGCAAGGGAACATTTCCTTCTATGCCTTTTGTTCCTGCACTAATTGAGCACTGAGAGTTCACAGATGAGAGAAGCATAAAAGAGGAAAGAAAGACCAAAGACAATTAGGTAGATTAGACAGACAATTGCTACTGGAACAATGATATAAGAGGTCAGAGGAAAAAAAAAAATACCAGCAGAACAGCAGAAGGGGGAGAAGCAAAGACGAGCCAGTTTTAGACCTGTATTTGCTCATGAAGGACAATGAGCAAAGTCAGGAGAGAAAGTAAGGTGAGGATGGGGGTTAAGCAAGATGAGGAAAGATGCCAGGGAAAGAAAATCTGTGTTAAACAGGAGGCAGACAGACGAGGTCAGCTGAGAGGAGGTAGAGTGCAACTCTGTACCAACAGAATACATCCTCCTCAGACATGAGAACTCAGTCAGAGCTAAGAATCAAAACAGTCTTCAGTGGTCAGCAAATCCTGTGCTTGAACAACCTCTATACAGCTGATAATCAGTAGTACTGTCAATTAAGTAGAGGTTTGTATGAGCACAATGAACTATGGGAAGATCAAATTAATTCCACACTGAGGTGGGTTTTTTTACATGGATTTGCTTACAAACTTAGCAGTTTATTCTGATAAAACTACAGGTCTTTTTCTGCATGATCATCTTCTAACTGGATAATATTATTTCTAAAATTACTTTTAACCCTTTCTTCATGCCATAAATCACTGCTGGAGCAACACTGGTGTTATATCTAAAACTCACAAAAAGCTGAGGTGGCACCACCACTAATGGGGTGAATATTTTTTGAGAGATCTTTTTACTGCTCTGCAGGAAATATCATCACCACTGCCCCAAGCCAAGAAATAATCCTGTTGTTGGATAAAGTATGGACTGAATGTGTCCTTTCACAGAAAAATAAAATCTTACTGAATAAACCTGAGATGCCAAGATCCCTCTGATCTACATAATAACATGAAAAAAATTAAAATCTATTTGTTTTCATTACCCAATACTGAAGAAAAATATCCTTTGCAATAAGCCAAGTAAAAAAAATCAAATCAAACAATATTGTAAAAGCAATCTTTGCATTTATCATGTTTTCTCAGTCAAGATAATCAGGAGGAGAAGAGGGAGACCCTGTTTTGATGAATTCAGATACATTTTTTTCTTTTATTTTATATTGTTCTTCATTGGGAGGGTCATAGAAGAACGTGCCTTCTTCCTTAGCTGCATGCAATTCTGAACTGAAGTTTACAAGGAAGTTGAGATCTTAATGTTGATCTTTGGATGATCATCAGATATAATGTAGCAGCAAAGATGATTCAGACACCCCATAGTGTCCCTGCTCTTGTGCAAACCTACACAAAGCTGGAAACACCTGTGCTTTGAGAATCAAGTTAGCATCCATAGTGCTGCCAAGATCTAAAGGGACATAAAATGCAGAGAATTTAAAGCAGAAAACTTCAAGTGAGAAGGATACTTACTCAAAGATGCTCTTCCCAAAAGGAGAGCCCCAAATATGAATAGCTAAAGATAAGAAAGGTGAGAGTTTTTGTTCTGAAGAAGAATCTTCGATCTCGTATCAGAGACATGTTGACTGCAAAGCCCAGAAAGCAAATTTGTTGCTTTAATAGGTACTGTTTTAGGCAGTTACTTTTCAGATTAAAACTGCATTTTACAGCAATGTGAAGAACTGCAAAGCTGAAAAGAGGGATTAGAAACCAGAAAGGGCACTCTTCAGATTAAGAAATATTTCTCTTGCTTTCCAAGGAGATTTATTTCATCCTCTGTACAGCGTGTGTCAACAGCTATGCTGATCCTCCCCTGGGAGCTAAGCACCCCAATAGTTTTTACATTTCTGTGCACCACAAGAGAAATCCTTGACACTGGTTATAAGTGTCAGGCAGAGCCTTCATTAATCGTCATCATCCTTAAGACATAAAAGAAACCCTCTCTCCTTGAATGTTATTAGACAAGAAGTATACATGTTATCTATATACAGCAAGCACAAAAATGTTTTGTACTGTAATAATTTAGAATATATGGGATTGAAAGTGTACTATTGTTAAACTGTCAGTCAAACCCCTTGTTATACAAGGAGAGAACATCACATCCATCTATAACAGCCTTTTCTGTCAATCAAACGTGTTGTTCTATACAAATGTAGCATCAATTTGATTTTTAAATTGGCAGAGGCTGTAAAACATTATTCTGATGTGATACCAATGTGAGCTAAGTTGCTGGTGGTATCAGAACATAACGCAGGTTTCCTCTCAAAACCAGTTCCTTTGCTCTTAGGCATCTGCTGAAGGCAGATGATTTTGCATGCATAAGTACCTAGGAAAATTTTCTTTCCTGTCATGGTTTAACCCCAGCCAGCAACTTTGCACCCCCCTGCTCGCTCAATCCTCCTCCCTCCCAGGGGGATGGGGAGAATTAGGAAAAACCTCACTGGTCAGGATAAGAACAGGTTAATAATTGAAATAAGATCCAATTTTACTACTAATAGCAACAACAGGAATAATAGACTATACAAACGGATCATGTGCCATACAATTGTTCATCACCCACTGGCCAAGGCCCAGCCCATTCCCAGCTAGAGACCCTGGAGCAGGAAATCCCAGAAACTGAGTTCAAAGAGAGAGAGAGAACTACTCTAGCTACTAAGAAGAAAAATTATGTCTATCCCAGGTTATAATCTCCTTTCATGTAAAGGAAACATAATTTGAAAAGACTGTATCAGTGGGGAAATCATTATTAATATGTATCTTTAAAAAAACAACAAATATTCCTGTTTATCCATCACACACCTTCAGTTGGAATCAGATGGGCCTCTTTATCCCAGCCATAAATAATGGTTGCTTCTGAAAATTGATTTAAAGAGTTCTGAATTTCTACAGCATTCTTCTATGACATTAGCTGCAGAATGAACTGGATGGGACAAACTATTAACTCAGAAAAGAATGCAGAGTTGGATTCTGGATTCTGTTTCTTGCCCCACTGCAAAACTGAACACAAATAAAAAGGGCAGATGGAATTTCCATTTGATTATAAGAAAAATAAATAGTAAGACAAGCTCCAGCCCTTTTTAGCCAACGAACACCTTGACATCTGCTATTTTTGTACTACTGTACTAATTTTTGTACCCAGGTTCAACACAAGCTAGAGAAAGCACATCAAATCAACCTCTCCCTAGACCACTGACAAATATAACCATCCAAAATGTTAGGTTTTCTTTTTCTTTTAATTCTATATTAATTCCATATCAGAATCATTAATCTAGGGCAAGTTATTAGAAACCTTTACAATGGTTTGGGAATATGCAGTGTAGCAGACATTTTTCACAGGTACAATCAGTGATTTTTAATACACTTGGCAAGCACAACAGCTTTATGGAATACTCCCTAATGATTGACAAGCTTCTAAAATCCTCAGGAGCTCTTGGGGGCAAGTTCAAACAAATTGCTACTGAGATGATAATCACCAATCGCTTCTTTTCCACTTGGGGCAAGTTCAAACAAATTGCTGCTGAGATGGTATCACCAATCTCTTTCCCACTTCCACTGTTTCACTAATACCTACAGTCAAAAGCCAAGGGTGCCCATGCCTAAATCATCCCAGTTTTCCAAACACTAAAGCTTACAACGGCTGGGGAAGGCTCAGTCTAAAATTCAAGCTCATACTTCACCAGCCCAGCTACCCTTCTACAGAGCTGAGGTAAAGAGCTGGCTACAGTAAACCTCAGTGCAGCAGAGTCAGAGATAAATTATGTAGAGGACTACTTAACAGTAGTTTTTAAAACCAAGCTATAACTTGAAGAACTCCTAATACCTTGCTTTTATTTTCAGCTTCAACACCTTAACTTCCCAGTAAACCACACAACTCAGTTAAAATTTAACTATTACACCACAAAAAAATCTCTTCTAAGGTCTATTTCATTCATGTTAAAACTATGGATACTTTACAAAAAAGTAATTCATAAGGTGATCAAGAATTTGCAGGTAAAAATTAGCAACATAGGCAATTAATTTAATTAACATTTATTGCAATATTTACCTAGTATGACAAATGAGGCTAAAAAAACAGGCAGCTTGCATATTGGTACTGTATACAGCACCAGTACATACCATACACTGTCCTTCCATGCTGAGAACCTTGTCATTTCCTCAGCACAGTGGATTCTGTATATTCACTTGTTCAGCCTTACAACACTCAACGTGGCAAAAAAAGTTATGCTAACTACTTCTGTTTATGTGCTTTTTAATTTAAGATAGGGATCAAAATATACCCCACCTCAATGGTCATTTTAAGTATTTGAACTGGCATTTGAGAGCTGGTCTTCAGGGAAAATGGCTTGGGAGGATCTCTACACAAATTACACAGTCACAGAATGGTTGAGGTTGGAAAGGAACTCTGGAGGTTGCCTTGTCCAACCAACCTCCCTCTCACAGCAGGTTGTGAGAGAGAGCTGTGTCCAGTTCAGTTTTAACTGTCTCCAGGGATGGAAACTCCACAGCCTGTCTGGGCAACCTGCTCCAGTATTTGATCACCCATAAAATAGGGGGGATAGAATAAATCACCCACTCTTAGTCAACTATGACACTGTCAAAAATAATATAGCTATAGTTATACTAGAAAAAAAAGGAGAAAAAAAAGTCTAAATCAATTTTAAGATGCTGCTTATTCTGCTTAGAAAACTCATCTGCAAATTATAGCAAAAATAGAATAGGGTTGGGAATTTTTTTCCACAGTAGAACCTTCCTTCCTGAGAAGAGAGATTCCTGACACTGTAAAAACCCTTAAGACACAATCCCTGTCTCTAGGAATTTACTGTATGCCATCAAAGCAAAATTTAGGACAAAGAACCTCAAGTACATGGAAAAAACTTCTAAATCTTGTATATTAAAGGTATGCAGTTTGCCAGGGCTACAGAACAGACCTGCTCCTTCTTTTTTATGGGTAAGTAAACATATAAAATAAGTAAACATATAAAAAATTAAATGTTTTCATTTGCAACTTTCTTTAGCAATACTCTACATAGGCTAAATGTAACACTGGTAAGAATAATTATTTCTCCTTTAGAAGGAAAGAGTAATGGAGAAATAATCCCAAATTTCTAAATAGAGAAGGAAATTGAAATTCATGTAAGGCAGAACTACACCATGTATTTTATACATTGCAGTGAAACATAAAGATGAATATTTACAAACCCATTCGCCAGGTTGTTTTAGATGACAGAGCTAAAGACATTACCATCCCAGTCTCAGTGGAAATCTGCTGCTTGCTATTAGAGACTAAGAACCACATAAAGGCAAAATGAAATAATTATATATTAAAATTAAATAAAATATATACACAACAGAAAAAATGTGTTTTGTTACTTCATGAATAACAAAACCAAATCAGGCAATTGAGTTTATATAATACCTTAATGGAACACAGCACACAAATTTTCACAGGGACAGTCAAATTCTAATCAGTATTTTGATTGATAAACATGTCTGATGTTTACACAAATGTACATTTGCCTACTGTGCAGCCTCTTCCACCAAAAAATGTACCAAAGACTTTTCAGCACCAGTGCACTACCTCCATACGTCATAAATTATGGAAGGGAATCAGCTCTCAACAGATCTGCACCTCCACCACAGCTTCTGCTGGGCCTATTAAGGAGCTGCTATGATTTTTTTCCTTCTCCTGTGCTGTCATGATTATGCTGGCAGAATACAGTTGGTTGTGCCAATCTTCAAATTTCAAAGCCTAGAACAGATATTAATTTATATCTACAGCATTAAGAAGCAAGCAGGTATTTTACACACTGGGAAATCAAAGAAAGGTGAAGTGCTTTGTCTAAAGGCACTTGGAAGAAATGAGCAACAAAGCCATAATTAAAATTCAACATCAAGCTTCATGTTAATTCTCTAGACCTAACTGCCTTTTTCAAAGTGCATGATTTGGAACATCAAAAATAAGAATCAATTCAGTCCCTTTTCTCAACAGACGCTTTAATGATAAAATAAAACACTACATTCAGATCCTTTGTATCAGCACAATCACCTTTCTTGGGAATCAAATTCATGAAATCATTTTGGACTAGAAAGAAAAAAGAAATTAAAAGGGAAGCCAAGTTGGAGTTACAATTTAAATTGCACAATTGATTTGGCCACCAGGTCTAAGGACGGAGGGACTCACAGGAAAACACACATACCTGCCAGGCTGTGTGAGTATAGCAACTTACACGAGGCTGATTTAATTAGTTTGCTTTCAATGCAGAGGTGCAGCACCTCAGCAATTATGACATCGTTAATACAACAAAGCATAACAGCACCTTTAGAGATGCTGTCTAACCTCTAGGCACACATAGAACTCCCATTAAGGCTAATGGGAGTCACATGTGTGCATCCAAGGGAGAAGAGACCCATTAAAACCGATACAACATATCCATTAATCTTCAGGTCACTGTTAAGGTCAAACATTATAAAAATGTTTATGAACACTACTTACTAGGTATGCACAGTGGCTACCTTCGGTTCAGGACAGACCTGTGAGCAGTTAAGGCCATGGAAAATGTTTGCTTTAAAAGCATCACCACATTTCAAGTAGGGGCATGGAAATTTCAGAGTGCTTTTCTATAGCCAGAGAGGACATTTTTCTATCATCTCCTGAAAGAAAGGGAGAAATGACAGGGAAGGTTAGACACAAATGAAAACCTTGGACAGAGGTATGCTCTAGCTTTTCATTTTTATTCCACTCCCCTCTTCTTCAGATTCTGTAACCCCTTAGCTGTGGTTTTCTGCTTCAGGAAGAACATTAACTGCAGTGGCTAAATTCCTCACCTCTGCGTGTCTGCTACAAAGACACTACAAATAAGATTTTGATTATTGAATCAGCAGCAAACCACAACAATTCAAGCCCTGCTTGCAGGGAGGAAGGGGAGTTTATAAAGTTTTTCAAAGAGAAAGGTAGCCTTAGTTTGCTATCCATTTCATTCTGTGTATCTGGAAACTCCCTTTTTCACCACTTTATTAATACAGTTTAATGCTCCTTTCCAGCTTAGAGAAAAGCTAAGGCTATCCAGGCTGTAAGGTCAGCAATGAAATCGCTGTCTTCATCCACACTGAGTCCTGGAGGAAATACTTCTCAGCAACACAGGGGCCAGAAGACCCCCCTATGAGCAGAGCAGAAGGAAATGCAAGTGTCAGCTGAGTACAGAAGTGAGGAGAAACTTCTCCTATTTGTTTATGTTTACTTTCAGGAACCGGAGTGAACGTGGAATGATGGCTTCACCAAGAGTTAGCCATCAACTATTCTGAAACTCATCTTCCAAAACTTTACCCTGCATGCACTCCCCAGTTACACTTCCAGTTTGAGGGTCTGTTAAGTGTTCCCAGTAGTGACAACTTAGTTAAGCTTTTGTTCTGAGACCTCCTGTGAGAGACACAGATGGTCAGTGGCTTCTGGAGTGTCAGGTCAAAACACAGGCAAGAGGCTGGAGAAAAACCACTCACCACAGCTCCCAGAGATGGTCACACCAATATCAACCCCACCAAGAAAGAAAGGTATTGCTTCAGTCTTGCATTGCAGCTCCTCAACAGCCTTTCTCTAGTGGGCTCATGTCACACAAGGTCTCACTTCAACAGGTTTTTAAATGCTGCTATAACTCTTTACAATGCCCTGCACAATCAAGTGTTTCTTGTTTTGTAATTCAAATATGCAATGCTAAATAAATTATAATAAATAGAAGATTCATTCCATGATTCAATGAAATTAACGACTCCTCAGCAGAAATACAAGATTGCAGTTTTGGTTCAAGAACAAAGCAAAAATCACCCCAAGTACCCTGGCATATATGGTAGACTACTTAAAAATGCAAAGGTGATTGCTTTTATTAGTGCTCCTAAGCTTCCCACTACAATGTCATCATGTCAAACAAAAGGGCTGTCCTAGCTCAAAGAGATAAAGTTACCTCATTTTGCTTAAAATGCAATTTTCATATAAAAAAAATATCTAATCCTCATTTTGTAAAATCAGGTACATGAATTACCCTTATTCTCTTCAAAGTTGTTCTAAAAGAGGAATGACTCATGGTTAACAAAGTCAGGCAGCTGTTTTAAAGACACTTTATCACCATGAAAAATGACATGTAAATATTCAACGAAACTGCTCTTTCAAGATCATAACATTCATAAAGGGCTGCATCCTGGTTTGTGACACTAGAAGTCCAGAGGGCTCCTCAATTTCATAGCTGGGAGTTAGGAAAAAAAGAGTCCATCACCATGTGCCCATGGAACCCCCCCACGCTGTCCTTAGCACAGAGAATCTCAGCAAGGTACCTGAAGAACTGGGATCCGTACTGTCACTTGCCAATTTGTACTCCTGAATATGCCAAAACTAAATATAGTTGCTGTTGGGAAAGGAGTAAATCAATATTTATCTTTCAATTTTGATGTTTAATAAACAATTCTCTCAATCCATTCAGTCACTGTTTAGAGAGTTACGTTGGATTTCATAGAACATAGAAATGTCCGAGTGGGAAGGGACCTCCAGGGGCCATCCAGTCCAACCCCCTGCAGAGAGCAGGGACATCCTCAACTAGAGCAGGGTGCTCAGAGCTTGACCTTTAATGTCTCCAGGGATGGAGCCTCAACCCCCTCCCTGGGCAACCTCTTCCACTGCTCTCATTTCCTTTCCAGAACCCTAACAGCATACTTGCCATTGCAGTTTTCCTCAACTAAGCGTTAACACATTCAAACACCACTCTCTGAGTCACTTAAAACACTCTGGGACCCGCAAGGGAGGACTTGGCCATCACCAAAGCCAGTGACCAACCCATCCACCACTGACGGAACGGCACTGGAGCAAAGCTGCTGGTGAAATACCTGCCTACAGTACTTATGGGCTGGGGTCACATTTCCTCCCCAGTCTGATCCCGTTCTCCTCTCGCAGCACTGCCAGCGCTGGCAATAAATGCCTCGTGTGTAAGTGCCTTGTGTTGCCGCCACTCCAAGCTGCTCGGCCTCATCGCCCCCGACCCACCCTCAGGGCCCCCCCGACACATGGGTGGCCTGAGCGANNGGTGGCCTGAGCGAGCCGGAGCCGCTGCCAAGCTGAAGATGGCGAAGCTCCAACTCCACTCCCGCCGGGCCGCGCAGCCGCGGCCCCTCCTCCTGCCTCCCTCAGTGGCTCCTCATCCTCATTCTAAGGCAATGATTTGCTCTGCGGCCTGTCAGTTAAATGGGTTCACGGCTCGCCCCACGGGGATCCTTCTAACGCGTCACCTCCCCCTGGCAGAGCACTTCCTGCTCAGCCGCTCTGGCTG
>VWZY01010419.1:14862-57362 GCA_013399075.1 Chloroceryle aenea
TTCTGTCTCTGATTGCGTGCCCCAGTACGTGAAGTGACTGCCCGCTGGGTTCCAGCTCGGCCCAGTAAGAGAGGACGGAGCCTGCTGACGTGCTCTGGAGAGAGAAAGGGGCATCATATTCTGGCAGAGGGATGTTTGAATTGCTGTTGTGATGTCAGCTGAATTGAAGCATTTGTAGCCCTCCAAAGGCCTTTCCTTAGGGTCCCTTGTGTACCAGGGTCAAGGTACTGTCAGAAAAAAGTGACAGTGGCTCTTTTCCACTTGTTACCCACTTTTGTGTAGCCTGTAAATATCAAATGCCACAAAATTAAGGTAAACTTAGTCTGAAGAGACAACATGTTTTGGCAGAGGGATGAATTCCACTTCTGGTATAATCAATACTGAAAACTACAGCACTGCATGTTACTTTCAATCCCTAAGTATATTTCTTTTATAAACTTTCACCTGCTAATGGGAGGGAAGGATTCACCAAGGCCAGAGATGAAGTATGACCAGTTTGTAGTAAGATCTGATTCTAAAATGTTTGACTTTGCTGGAAGCCAGTGAATTCCTGTCTGACTTATTTGGAGCCTTTATCAATATGCAGTTCAGGAGCAGCTGCAGATAAAGTTTTCACTGTAATGCTATCTATTCTTTATGTAAATCTTTTTTAACAATGCTTTCTTCTACAAACTTTTTTTTCCTTCTCATGGTTCAGGTTCTACTCATCAGCAGTTTGATTTTTCACTTCCTGCACGTCCATCATCACTGTTTTATCCAATAAAAAGATTGGATTAAAAAAGCTGAAAGTGTTAACTGCTGAGACATGAATTCAAGTAGCAAATGAACTCTTGAGTAACAATTCACATCTCTCAGTTATTTTAAGTTAGCACTAATTGGTAGTAAGAATATTTTTCTGGAATTAAGAAGTTATTCTCTCCATGGTTCGTTGAGAATATAACTCACTACTGGTGTCTGTACTGATCTATGTGGAGAAAAGACAAGGCTGTGCATGAGACACCACCCTGCAAATAGGCTAGTTCAAACAAATTTCAGTTTTCTGTAGAAGAAAAAAAAAACAACTTTCAATATTTTTGTGGCCTAAATGCTGCAATAATGTTTTGAAAATAATCTGCCTTGGGTAACTGGTAGATTGCCATATCATTGGGTAAATCAGATACTACTTTTATTGCTAAAAACTGTCAGAAGTTTCTGTCTGCCTTTGCAAACTGTTCTTAAGAAAGCAGCATTCCTTTTTATTATTATTTTAAAAAAATCTTAATAGTTTATGCTTTTACACTTTAATTATCAGGATGCTTGAAGTGTTCTCTGTATTAAGTCCTGTTTGTGTACTAAATCTGCAGGAAAATAAACGTGAACAGGTTTGGTTTCTGCCAGATTAGCATCTGAGAAGGTCAAACAAGGCTGGTGCTTAGTCTGTAATAAGAGGAGGCAACGCACACTTGAAGGGGGGAGTGACTGTAGCTGTCAAATTACATCAGTTTATGTTTCTAAAGTGGGACGTGTAGGTCAGGTAAAGTCTTTGTCCAACCACCAGTTGAGAGTTGTTGATAATTAGATCCAATTATTTCAAGTTGTGCCATATAATACAAGGCCAAAACTTAACATGGACAATGAACAGGCTTGTCTTTTTATTAATGCAGGGGGGCTTCTTGTCTCTAACATGTAACAACCTCTTTTTCACATAAGTCCTTTTGGTACAGATGTGGGCAGAGGTTAGTTATAGGGTAGCTTTGCATTTAAGATAGTTTTTACCTATCACTTGCAGAGAGTTTGAGCATTCGTGGCTGTGCAGTTGGTACACATATGTATGTAAAAAGGAAGAAAGTTGGAAGAAAATGTGGTCAGTGCCTGTATTTCACAAATGATCAGCCTGAGGTGTTGAAGGCAAAACTTCAGATTTCTTGGAGGAGACTGAGCAGGCATCCTTCATCAGCTTCTTCCTGGCATCTCCATGCCTGTCTGGTGTTCCACTCCTATGGGTCAGGCAAGTGGGAGCAGAACAGAAACACAGAGCAGTGGAATGGGTATTAAAGATAGATTTTTTTTTTTAAATTATTTATGTGGTTTTGAATGGAAGAAAGGGGGGAAGGGGGGCATGGAAGAGGTGCATAATTGAATTGACCCTGTGCTTGACAAATAAGAAGGCTGTGTGGATACAGTGCCCTTCCAACAGTGAAAAGCCACTAGTACACGTGTCATGAGGCATAAGGCCAACTTTTCAGGTAAATGACAGTAACCAGGAAAAGAAGAGTTACAGCTCTGACTGCCCACAGCATGTTTACAACCATGCCATCGTGTACCATCTTGGAACTCTTCTGGAATGCAGCTGCATACCTCTTCTTTATATCACTTTTTCACCTGCTTTACACAAAGGATGGCACATCTGCTGGGCTTCACATCCTTTTCATGTTTACGTGTGCAATTCCCTTAACCTAGTTCCAAAGGAGAGTCAATATTGCCTATTGGGTGTGTATTTTGGCTTTCCATCGTAGCGTTGAAGGGTGGTGGTTTTGAACCATGCTTCAGCTTACAATGCAACTTTGTTTTCTTAGGCTCTTGGGTTCTTTTCTCTGGGTTCTTTCTTCTTTAAGGGTTCATTTTTCTTAACAAGTTCTTTATCACTGATTAAGTAAAAGGAACAACAGCTAGATTTCATTTAGTACAGCAAAGAATTGGAATTTCCAAGCAAAATTGACCTCTTTGGAGGTGAGTTTGCAATTTGATATACTAATGAGTGAGATAACGGAGGAAGAGAAGTGGGAGGAAGAAGAGATGGGATATGGGATTAAAAAAAAGAATAGTGATTGAATACAAAACTTGTTACATGCTTAATTTCTTATTTATTCTAATAAATGAAAATTAGGGCCATCTACAAAAAGGTGGTAGGATGATGCTCTGTTATGCTACAGGGAACACACATGTACTTCCAGCCTTAAAGTTAACATCACAAATGTTAAATAGTATATTAAAATATTAGTTACACAGCAATTAGTCTATCAGATCTAGTAGTTTGCATCTAACATTCTGTCTTTTAAGAGTGCTGAGTGATCAGAAATGTTTCCCAAGTCAGTGAGAGCTCTCAGCATTCAGCATATCTTTACTCGTGGCCAATAACAGCCTGGGTTGCCAGCGTTTGGTGAGAGAATGTATTCCACTGATGCAGGATTTTCAGTTTCCATCAAACACTGACAGAAATGACTGATGTACAGCTTCGAACAGTGCAGCACTTCCCTACTGCTCTTCATTACTGTTGTATCAATTCTGGCTGTTCTGAGCTGGTTTTGATTTTGTAACTTGAAGCCCTAATATTTTGACTCTGGCAGGTAGTTGATGGAAGATAAATCACTGAGCTATCGTTATGTTTCCTTGCTGTCACCAGGCATTCAGCAGTGGCTAATCTCCTCTTGCATCTCATCTTATGCAGTCTAAGTTTGCTTTGTTGATGTTGGAAAAGCAACCTGTGATCCTCCTTAATGAAAATCTTAATTTGGTTCATATGTTATGCAGTCATTCAGTGGTTTTCTTCACCTTATATATCTTGAGAAATAGTCCTGCCTCACAGGAATATAAAAATAAATAATGTTTTCTGTAGTTGCAGTGTATTACTATTTTTTTAATTAGTAGTTATATCACTTTATTTTCTTTTAAAAGTATAGGTATTTTGTTGAAGTGTGTAGAAATCCCATAATACAAATTCCATCTTTTTTAAGGTTATTTGAGGCAATGATACAGTGATAAGATAATTTTTCAGTGATTAAGAGAACACAGTTGGGGCCTCCCAATTAGACTTTGATCTGAGGGTATTTCTCTCTACACTTCATGAAGAGATGAGAATTAATGGCAAGACGTGAGGCTCTGAGCAGCTGGGGTCCAGGTTCTGTCTTTTATTATGAGAGTTGATGTAAAGGAAGATTTTAAAGTTAAGTGGATACATACAATTTGATTTCTCATCTTTCAAGTTTATTGATCTCAAATTGACATCTAAAATATCCTCTGTTATTGAGAGTAACTGAAACCAGCAGTTAAATGGAATACTTTTTCACAAAAAAGGCATCACAAACCTGACTCCAGCACCTCACCGTGTCACGTTCAAAAATAATCTCAGCATTCTTTTGGTGGGTGGGTAGTTCTCACTGCTATCCGATTGTATCCTAACTTTGTGAATGTCAAAAGAGGGCTGGGAAACCAACATTATTATTATTATTATAACAAATATGTTGTTATAACAAATGTTAAAGAGACTTTAGGTATCAGGAACTCTTCAGTGGCCTGGAAATCTAAAGAGTTGCCCAGGCAAAAGTAATGCAACATGGTTAGCAATGAATGTAAAAGAGTAGAATGGAAGAATAAAACCAGTGACTCTAAAGAATAAAATCAGTTTCAATTTACAAAGCACAAGAATCAATGAAAGGGTCCAAAAATCTTAAGTAAGAATTGGGACAAAGGGATAGCTCTGATACCTAGGTCTGTTCTTAAGAAAGAAAGGAGAACAAGGAACAGATCCTCAAAGACTGATTCTTTACTTCATACTTTATAAAGGAGGTGTATTGTGACCTGCTACTGTCATCAAATTAATCTTAGGCAGGAAATAAGAGTGGAACCAAAGTACAGAAAGAATAGCCTAAGGAATCTTATTACGATTTGCCACTTGAGCACATCTATATTAAAATTCATCCTAGAATGATTGAGGAATTAAACCCCACTGATTCTATATATTTATTTATTTAATGTCCCAGGGGGTGAAAATAGCCAGCCAAATGGGTTTGTGCGTGTGCGTGGTTTTGTGTCTCTTTATTCCTTTGTTAAAAGAATTATTGAAGCTGTCAGTTCCAATTCCAAATAAAGATTCAAAAGGCAATAGTTTAGCAATTAATTTTTTATCGGAGAATGTGCGGAAGAGGAATCATAAAGCAGCCAGTATGGTTTGATGTGACCTTTTCGTAAGAAACCTCAATTTGTTTCTCCTCTTGAGAAGGATGACAAGCTTAGTAAGTAAGAGGAAAACTTTAAGTACAGTGCAGCTGCATTTTAATAGTCTTTTTCCCTCCATAAGCAAGCTAGGGCAATGTAATATTGATGCTATCTCCATTAGATGCTCATATTACTAGCATCAAGTTGAAAAATTGCCTTTACAGGGTAATTATCTATAGTACCCTGTCAAGATGGAAAGGCATTAATGAGTTTGATGATTGAAGAGAATACACGTTTGCAAAAGTTACTGATGATGCTGAGCTGGAGAGGGGTCGAAAGTTTTGGGGGTTTGTTTTTGGTGGGTTTCTTTTTCATTTTGTTTTGAACATGAAGTCAGAGTCCCAAATACTCTTGATGAATTTGGACAACGTCTTTGAAATCAGCTAGATGAAAAGCAATGCAGGCAAGTACAAAGCACTGCACTGAAGAAGAAAAACTCCAATACATGAATAATAATTAGAAAAACAAAGGGTAAATAAAAGCCTATGAAGCACGGGAACAACTACCTCGAGAAGGTGTGGAATCAGCCTTCTTGGCAGGTAAACATCTGCCAGGATCTTCTTGAGCCTGCATTCATGCCGAGTTAGGATTAGGTAGTCTCTTGTGGTTGCTTTCCATCTTCACCCTACTGCAGGGGGGAGATTATCTAAACCAGTTAAATCACAAAGCCAGTGAGCTGAATGGGTGTCCTACTTCTTGCATCCTGAATGCAATTTTAAGTTAGAGCTGCTGGGAATCAATTTCATTTTTGACCTAATAAAATATATTTTAGTTGGCTTCCAAAAAGTGTTTTGACAAATCAGATTTGAAAATATTGTGAAGCTTCTGTGTGTAGTAGGTCTGTCAGTCTTCTACTGCTGACGACAGAGATTGCAGTAGCACTGAGACAGGAGAAACCCCTTCATTGCTCATCCGTGGTGGAATAGCCTTGTGGAAAAAAATGGCCCTGTAGAGGTTCTTTGGGTTTCTGTATTTGTGCAGTCAGAGCTCACAGACTTGTACATTTAAATGTGAAAATTTTGTGGGCAGAATGCATCGACAAATATGCCTGATGGAAATAGATCTCATACTGATAGTCCCAGAGCAGGTCAATAATAATGCTTATATTGATAGCAGCAATGCAGGAGATGTTACTTGGTATTAGAGCTAAAAATCCATGTTATCCCCTTAATCATAATTACATTAATATTGACAGGCTGTTGACAATACTCGCATTACTATTGATAGATTTCTGTCAATAACATGTTTCCAAATAAAATATATTCATTTGTAATTTGTACAGTGCTCAATAACAACACTAACATACACCAGAGGAAATTCCTCTTTCCCTGGTGATATACAGTAATTTTTTTCCTGCTTGTACAGTGTATTGTACAAGTGGGATTGTTTTATTTGTTTAGTTATGTTAAAAAAAAACAACAAAACCAAACAACACACAAAAACCCCCAAACAATACAAACAACAGCTAATGCAAGAAGCTTTCTGTGGGGCTGTTTTCTGGGAGCCAAGTTTTGGGGTTTCTGTAAAATCAACAGAGAACTTTTGAAGTGATAGACTTTAGTGTTTTGTCTTATAAAATGTACTTGTGAAACTGTGATTAACTTGTTAATTCTGTATCTTCACCTGGGCTTTTGATGGTTCAGTCAGTGCTGGAGTTTGCAAAAGTATGAAGGTTAACAGGGGTTGGACTTGGTGGTTCAAAAGTGGTTCCCATTTTCTGTATAAAAGGTCCAGTCCACACTGGCAGATTCACTGAAGTTATTGCCTTCAAATAAAGTTTATAAAGGATCATGGACATGAAAAATAAAGTGTTGTCCCAGATCCAATAGATTCTTGCAAATCAAATAGGTTCTATCTATGACAAGAAGCACAATCCTGCACCTGTCAGAAGACTCTGGAAAATATATATATAGTCTTTGGTGATGTACTGTATGATAATTTATGTGTGAATACTGAGTATTTCCTTAATCTTGTGTAATGATTCTTCTCTGAACTAAACAAATCACTGTATTTATCAAGTTTTATTCTTCCTGCCTTAATTTTCATCCCTAAATTTCCGTATGTAATCCTTAAATTTGATTGTATTTTGAAGACTTTTCACTCTCAGCTGCAGCTACTGAAGTATTTATATGGCAATTTTTCCTACCTGCCCTACTGTTCTTCTCTAGATTTGAGTTAATATGTTCATTTCCCCTATTTCTCTGTAAACCACCATAACAAGTCTTGTTTCTGATCTTGTATTTTAAGGTCCAGTTGAGTATTAGTTATGCCTAGCAATACTTTTATTATTTATACACTGAAATATTAAATCTGTAGAGCTTTATAAATGTCTGGAAGGTGTCTGACATCTCTCTAAAACCAAATACAAATGTTGCTGGTGGTGAGAAACAGTCCAGTATAACTTCTATTGGGATGCAGTTTTATACTGTTAATGTAAAGCTTTCCAAAGGGACTTGTAGCATATTAATCTAGGATTCTGAAGAAGCCTTATTTCTTGTGTACTGCTGGTCTATTACAACTTGGTTATCTTTAGTAAGAGTAAAAATAGAATATGCTTCATTGTACTAACATCTATTTGTGTTTATTCCTAGAAAGTTTTTTGTGAAGAAATGGCCTCCAACGCTGGAAATGAAAACAGTGTGAATCCTGTGCTCAGAATAAGTCAACTTGATGCTCTTGAACTAAACAAAGCCCTGGAACAACTTGTGTGGTCTCAGTTTACCAGCTGTTTTCATGGATTTAAACCGGGGGCACTGGCTCATTTTGAACCAGAAATAAAAGCATTTTTATGGCTTATATTATGGAGATTCACCATCTATTCCAGGAATGCAACTGTGGGGCAGGCTATTCTGAATATTCAGTACAAGAATAACTTACGTCAGACAGGGAAGTACCAGCCTCTGAGCAAACAGCAGAAATTATGGTATCTTCTCTTCACTGTTGGTGGAAGATGGTTGGAAGAAAGATGCTATGATTTATTCAGCAATCGTCATGTACAGTCATTCTGCAAAATTAAGAGTTATATTAACTTTGCAGCTGGACTTCTTAAACTTTGTGGACTTGTAAATTTCCTGGTTTTTCTTCAGAAAGGAACATTTGCCACGCTCACAGAACGCATCCTAGGAATTAGGTCAGTTTTCTGCAAGCCACAGAGTGTTCGTCAGGTAGGATTTGAATACATGAACAGGGAGCTCTTATGGCACGGCTTTGCTGAATTTCTGATCTATCTGCTACCACTTATTCACGTACAGAAAATAAAACTTAAAATGTCCTCGTGGTTTTTGCCTATCACGGGTCTTGCCAGTAGTGAAAAGACAGCAGCAGCTCACTGCAAGGAATGCTCACTCTGTGGAGAATGGCCCACCATGCCTCATACCATAGGCTGTATGCATGTCTTCTGCTACTACTGTATCAAAAGTAACTGTTTATCTGATAGGTATTTCACCTGTCCTAAATGTGGCTCAGAGATACACAGCCTTCAGCCACTGAAATATAAAATTGAAATGACAGAATTGCACACCTGATGGGAGGGTGATTTGGTGTTACGCTCTACATGAAGTAATGATGCTGAAGAGATGAATGGAAAGAATCAGAAATGTTTGTAAACAGGCAGCTAAAAAAATGGGTGATTTTGGAGACTCTGTCATTTGTTGTAACCTTTGCCTGTAGTAGTTGTACAGTTTTATTGAGTAGCAGTGCCAGCTGGCTTCTCAAGGAAACAAGAGAGGAAGCTTACCAGTTCTTCTGCTCTCTCTGACTTCTTGATCCTAGTTTTGTGCCCCTGTGTTGTCAAGTCCTTCCTTCTTAGATCTCGAGTCTGTCAGCCTGCTGCTNGATTTCAGAGACTCTGTCCTTTGTTGTAACATTTGCCTGTAGTAGTTGTACAGTTTTATTGAGTAGCAGTGCCAGCTGGCTTCTCAAGGAAACAAGAGAGGAAGCTTACCAGTTCTTCTGCTCTCTCTGACTTCTTGATCCTAGTTTTGTGCCCCTGTGTTGTCAAGTCCTTCCTTCTTAGATCTCGAGTCTGTCAGCCTGCTGCTTCCTCAGGGCACACTTCCCTCCAAGGTATGGAAGATCTTACACACATTTTGTGGACTAATAATGTGAAAAATTAATATTTTAAATTTATATTCCCAGTGTGATGTTCCACTGTGAAAGGAAAGATGTAAGAGCAATAATCTGCTGAGATAACAATTCTGACTTTTTCCCCTTCTTCCCTATAAAGCTGAGGGCCACAGTCCATCATCCCCTGGAATAAGGCAGCTGCCCAAGGCAACCTGCATTACTCTGAGTCAGAGATACTGGAGGAAAGAGTTTGTTCATAACATTTGGGACTTGCCACTCTTCTTTTTCTGTGTGTGTGGTTGAGGTGGGTGCCAGGCCTCACTAACAGCAAACTGCCACACAGGGGGAAAAAAATCAAACTATGTGGACATTAAAAAAACAGGGAACTTCTCCTGGTTTTTACTATTTGCCTTCTCTGTTGGCTTTGCAGTGTTTTTATTACTCCTTGTTCTGGCACTTTATCCATTTATTCTCTGACCTAGTTTTAGAAGTTAGGGGTGGGTTTTTTATTTTTTTAAAAAAAAAAAAGTCCTTTTCAACAGGAAGCCTTACCCAGAAGTGTCTCATTAACACAAAAACACACTGCATCCTTTTTTGGCTGTCAAATCAAACTCTCTAAACCTTACACAGTTGAATTGAGTAAATCACTTTATGGTGGCAATGTTCTTGATTGGCTCTTATCAATAGTCCCCAAAATAGTATGGTGACAACTCATCCAATATCTTTGATCTACTTTTATGAGATGGTTTATTACGTTCTTCAATGTCTGATTAAAAACAACCCGCCAACCTATTTGTTTGAAGATCTTAAATTCTAGGGTTTGATCTTTAGAGTGACACACAGGGCTTTCATCTGATGCAATTAAATGTAGTTAGGGGGATTGCAAGTTTCTTTTGGCAGCCCAAAACTTCATTAATTCTGATACTGTTCTGTAAATCGAGGGACTTCAGAGCAATTGCTTCCACCTAGTGCAGTGTATTATTCGCCATCAAATGTGTGTCTCAGCAGCCTGCCCATTCCTGTTACTGGCCATTGCAGTTTGGACGAGCAGGTACAAATAGGGCTCTTAGAAGGACCAAAACTGGCATGTCTTGGAGAATATCCCAGAGTCACTTGCTGGTCCAGAAGTAATTCTGTATCAGTTGTCTCTCTGCATCACTTAAGTTTTATGCATTATCTGGAAATAATTCTTTATTTCTCCTGCAGTGTGACAGGCAAGAATGATCTGGACAAAGTGGTGAAGATGTTAAGGAAGATGAAAGAAATGTATTTTCTAAATGTAATGCAATTCATGTCCTTATTTCAGAATATTACTACGGTTGTTATCTAGGCTGTATCACTCTTAAGAAAATCAAGTTGACAAATAAAAGATTCTTCTTACCAGGAGGTTCTGAAGCTTGCCTTTTTTGGGGGTGGTGGGAGCTAGTTATGCTTATTCAGTGGTTGGGCTGTCAGGTGATTTCCCACTGTAGTATTCGTGACACTAAAATGCAAAGTGGATAACTATAGTTACAGTTCTCTTAAAGTTTCTTCAATTTTAGGTTTCAAAGCAAAAGATCTTTCTAATAATTTTTCTTTTGAGGAGACACGTCATGCAGCAAATTGTAACAGCTGAGAGTTTTTTGCAATGCTTCCTGGGAAGCTGACTAGGCTTGGACTAAGAAGAGGATCTTGTGGCACGACTGGCCAGGGGGGATAGGGTCGGGTGGTTACTGCTGTGACAGATACTACAGCTTATGGACATCCACTTCTAACAACAGAAACAGCCTGGGCTACTGCAAGCCTCATCTCGGGCTTCGGGGGGCTCTGAGCGACCTGAGCTAGCTGAGGATTTCCCTGCTTATTGCAGGGGGGTTTGATGTGGTGACCTTGGGAGATCCCTGCCCAAGGGGGTGCTCTGTGAAGTCAATGTGTACAACCAGAGCGTCAGGGAGCTGTTTCAAAACTAACCCCTGCACGTTCTCAGGAAAAACCGTGGTAGAATTGACTGGAGAACAACTGCCTGTCTTCACCTTCACAAGGGGGGTTCTAAACTGTCACCAGGAAAACTCACCAGTTGTTACTGCACTCCTAATGTTGTTGAGCCTCCTCCTGGGGAGCTCGGTTCCAATGTATCCACTTCCAGGGCAGGATCTGACACAAGCCTGGCAAGGTGACTGAATAGATAGGATTTGACTGAAAGATTGGTGGGAGGGTGGAACCAGATGATGGCAGAAACATGCAGAGATACTTGTAGGGAATCTGCTGTGGCCAAGCAGTGATCTCTTCTGTGGAGTGTGTCTGGGGTTTTGTGCCTCTGCTCGTGTTCACTGCACACAGAATGCAGACTCATTTCAGGTGGGTGTGAGCAAACATCAGACAACAGATGCAGGAAGGTCTAGAGGTTGCAGGCAGATTTTAGTTAAGTCCAAAGTCTGTGTATCTATCACTCTGATGGTAAGTTTACTTGGAGAACAGCCTGGTGTAGAGTACAGTAAGGCTGGCTGGGGTGCTAGTGTTCCTCAGGGGAAGCTACTTCCAGGGAGGTGTTTCAAGGAACAACAGGTAGTGTGGTAACTTCTCTGTGTTACACTGTGTTGGAAAAGCTGTAGCAGAGAACTTCTCATAGCATGTTGGAGTAGCCCAGGAGAGGGGGAGAGACTGACTCTTCTCCTCTCTTCTGCCTTTTTCAATATCCATTACATCCCTATCACCACTGACTGCAGAACTGCTGAGTGAAGATGTCCACAGCATCCTGTTATGTCCCTTGGCTTTTAGCCACTCACCAATAGTTGACGTGCCACCTTGTTTAGAGCTCTTACCTACCTAGTCTTCCAGGACACAGTCTGCCAAGGAAGGAGCCCGACCTAGCACCTCTGAATTGTTTATACATTTGGGAAGGATAACCCTGGTGCAATAACTGTGTCAAGGATCTTCTTTGACATACATTGTCTTCATGCCAGACAGAGTCACAGCTTGTAGGTTCAGTAGAAGTCTTCAGGTAAATGCACCTGATTCGCTAACAAGATCAGCCTGCCCTCTGGAGATCTTTCTTACGTTGGGGGCCTAAGGACAGGATGCAGAAAGGATCATGTCTCTGCCAAGAGGCAGTGCAGTCACTGGGTTGAGGTGACCAGGAAAGCACCTACTGCAGCAGGTAAAGACAGTACCTGGTGCTTGTGGTCATATTGACTCTTACAGTTGCAAGCTGTATGAGCACTGAAGACTCATAAAGAGTTTTGAAACTTGCTCTGCCTTAAATCAGGTCTTCTGCCTGTTGCAGGATTACTCTGAAAGAACCTCTTCTATTATAGCCAGTCTTGATGGAAGCTCTTCAGTCATGTGTGTGCATAGTGCAGTAAGGTACAGCTAAGGGGCCTGGTAGTCTAGATGTTGATACCCAGATGGTCACTGCTGATCTCCGTTTTACTTTCAGATGCCTTAAAGAACAAGAGGAACTGAACATCTGGCCAAACATACTGTGAGACCCAACCCTCTGGGTGGAGATGCCCAGCTCATGACAAGGCACAAGAAGCAGTGTTCACAATCCAGATCCAGATGCTCATTCAGCTTTTCTGAAAATATTTTTGCATCGATGGAAAGGTTTCAGTCTGTACTTCAGTTTCTGATCTGAGTGCCTACCATAGCCAGCTGTAATAGCCGCAAACCAGTTTCTCTCATTAGCAAAAGCCTCTGTGATGTGAGTGCAATATTTATTGGTAACGCTGAAATCCAGCCTCCTTTGAGGTAGACTCCTACCAAAAACTCTGGATGCCATGGATTGCCTCACATCATAAAGTCACACGTTTCAAAGCATGGTTCAAAGATAGCTTCAGAGAGCAAACCATTACCATTGCTTCAGGATATTTTTCACAACAGGTCCTAACATCTCTGACTGTTACGTTACGTGTAGTAACCCACACTTTTGATTTGTTTCATATTACCCCAAAGGATCAGAACAGGGCTGGACTAGAGGCCCTGCATGGTGTTGGATACAGGAATCAGAGCTTTAGAGGACTCTGGCTTCAGGGTAAGCAGCACGAGGATTTTGAAGAAGGCCTTTTCCATACAGAGCTTTGCAATCACTGCTGTTCATTCCACGTACAGAGAACAAAATGGTCCCCTGTGGTGACTAGTACTTCTCCACAGAAAATGCTTGAATGGCCAAAGCAGACTGCAAACACAAGCCTGAGATGGACAATCAGCCAAGTGACGCAGTTTCTAATACAAGGACTGTGGAAAATTCCTATTTTCCAGGTATCAGTTAAGTTGTGCTTGGCCAGCTGTCTCCAGTTTCAAGCAAACCCAGCCATTGCAGAAGGTATGGATGAGCCTGCACGCAGCACATCTTCTCTGTTACACCCTTTTCACAACCCCTGTGGCTCGTGACAGCAACAGCAGGTGCCACAGAACAATGCCAAAGGTGGTAGCTGTGTGGCAAGGCCCAAAGGAATGCACATTGCTCACTGGGCCATTGCTTAGTGTCCCAAGAACTCATCTTCATAAAAATATGCTTATAAATTGATCTAAAAAAGAGCAGTGCTTGCAGAACCAGTAAAGAAAGGAGTTGAGTATGAAGAAAAGAGGACTTGTTGCTAAAGAAATGCAAAATGCATTAGTCACCAAAAATATATCTCTGCACATTTCCCATCACCTACAGCCATTCCTGGAAATATTTGGCAGGATTCAAAAAGAAGTCACACTTGAAGAGTTGTATCTTTTACTGAAATACCTCAATATACTGAAAGTAAAAGATCATAGTAATCAAACTCCACTCTTGTTCCCATCCCCCAGTGTAAGAATAAAGCAAATGATTCCAGTGAAATTGTGAGAACGAGCTCCACTAATTAATGTGCAGGCATACAACTGTTTTAACAAATGTTTGATTGTTAACAGTTCTTTTTCACACCCAAATGCTCAGTTCTTGCCCCTGAGCTCTCAGTTTTAACTCTTGCTTCAGAGAGACTTAGTGAAGGGGCATGGAAGTAAGAGCAGGTATTTGGGTTCTGATGATTACAAAGAGACATTGTCTGCTTTTTGAGGAAATGCTCATGAGCACGATTCTCTTCTATAACATGTTTCTGATCTGCTTTTTGAAGCAGAATACATATTTTTGGATAGAAGTATTCATTTAGATTTAAGATAAATTAACAAAGCTAACAGTGTCAATATTGGATGGAAATTTTAATTCTATTATAGAAGAAAAAGCCTATTTTTTGGCATTTTCTAAGCAGATCATATTCTGCCAGTGACTCTCCACTAATGCATTGGTCTAAATTCTATTATTTTACATCTACAGCAACTGAAAGTATATTTTTGATAAACAGCAAACTTCACCTCATAAAAATTCATTACATAAGGGCATAAACAAGTACTTTTCCTTCCAGTCATTGGCAGTAAGTGATTCATCAGTTTTCAACAGAAAACCAATTTCATTGCAGATGTTCTGTAATTTCCAGACTCCCCGAATTGTAGAATCCTATCATCCAATCCCAGTGCAAGGAATGCAGGATTTTTTTTTTTAAAGGAGGGGGAAAGGCTGTGCTTAGTCTTTTTTAATAGGATTGAATATAATTTGCTGTCTCATCAGTTTTGTGAAATAACCATAATCAGCTTGCCATTCTTTCCTTTCCATGCAGGCTATCAACATCCCCACAGTGCTGATTCTGTAGCAACTGCTTAAGTGAATAACTTACAGGAAAGAAAAGTCTTCCTTTGAAGGAGTTACAAAATGTAACTGGTTTACATCATTGTCTCCCTTCTCTTTTCTTATCTTTTTTCCTTTCCTTTCCTTTCCTTTCCTTTCCTTTCCTTTCCTTTCCTTTCCTTTCCTTTCCTTNTTTTCTAGTAGGGAGAATGGATGTCATTGATAACTCCAAGACAGGGTTGAATTTAGCCCTTAGAGAAGAAGCTTATAGTACAAAACTCAAAGATTAAGTTGGCAAGTATTGGCTTAGACTGCATTAAGTCTTGCTGTAAATCTTCTATTTCCCTTTTGTTTTCTCCATTGCCACTACTGTTAACATGGTGTGATGAGAGAGCATTTCTTCAAGTGTGTGTGAGTCACTGAACTGAGTAACAGAGCCAGAGCCAATCTCATAGTATCTCATCTGATGCAGAAATAATTGGTTAAAGTCCTAAAGGAGCAACCTTTGGACTGAGAAAACAGCAACATCTGGATCCAGCTGAGCTGTGTAGACCTGCTCAGAGGTCTAAAAGGAGCATCAGCTCCAACTCTGACGTCACTGACTCTGCAGAAGGATCTGCGAGTGCCCCCAGAGTGCTCTCTGCTGTTTTATTGCCCCTCCAGTTCACTTCTTTCCTTCATGGTTTCCCTCCTGTGACTGCTAGAATAAGCAAGAGAGCTCAAACTAGGATAGGGAGGCTCTCCAGAGAGACTGGGATAGACTGGATCGCTGGGCCAGTGTTAATGGTATGAGTTTCAACAAGGTCAAGTGCTGGGTCCTGCACTTGGGCCACAACAACCCCACAGAATGCTACAGGCCTGGGGCAGTGTGGGTGGAGAGCTGTCTCGTGGAGAGGGACCTGGGGGTTCTAACTGACAAGCGAATGAACAGGAGCCAGCAGTGTGCCCAGGTGGCCAAGAAGACCAATGGNAAAGCCCCGAGCATATCCACTCCTACCCCTTCAGAGGCCTAATGTATGCCCATATTTAACTGTGTTGTAAACATTGTGCATGACAAACACATCTAAATTCAAGAACAAACTCAGATACTTCAATCAATAGCTTTGGTACACACAGAAAGGATGAGCAGTGGTGCTGTCATTTGTCCTGCCTGCCTTGTGCATCCATGAAGACAGAGCTATGGAGCTCCATTGTATTGGTTGCATTGCCAACAAATGCAAAGGGTTCTATTCAGCCATAAATTCAAGTGTGGTGAAGAATGAGAAATTGCACCCCAATAGTAAGAAGAAATAGATTTCTTCATATATAAGTATATACCTACATAAATATATCCATAATATATCTCGTGGTTTATCATTTTTATCATCTGCTGCTACAGCATTACAAACTTCCCTGTTCTTCTGAAAGCAGTGCAGTTTTCCCCCAGGGTGGCAGTGATTGTAAGGTCAGACACCTAAGAAGAGTTTACACAGTTTTGTAAGAAAGCTGTGAGAAGACATAAAAAGGAACTAGGAGAAAATAAAAACCAAACAACCTAACACAAAACCAAAACAATGACACTTTAGGCATATGGAGAGAAAGAAAAAGAAGAGGAAGTCATTTCAGAGAAAAGCTTATGGAGGACTTGAAAAAGGAGGAGGCACTTAGCAACTACTAACAAGAAAATTTACCTCATGCAGCCTCACAGGGCTGAGGAGAGCAGCACATAAAATGAAGAGAAGTTGATTCTTACTGATGTACTGAAAAATCCTACGGAATTAAGCTTTTCTTTTTAAGATGCCTTGCTAGAGCTTTCGGTCTGAAAATTAGCCAGCCTGCTGACTGTAGGCTCCAGGTGAATATCTGGGAAAAGATTTTTCTTTGTGTGATATAGGTTACACTTGACATGTAGAATGGAAGCTTAATACTGTACTTAAACATTAGTCCAATGAAATTACAGATATCAACTCCTTTAATACATTAAAGTTATACCACATGGAGAAAAGGATTAAACCACAGGTAGAACTCAGGGTATCTTCATTCTGTTCTGGTCTTAGACTCATTTAAATGAGAGAGGCTGGTTTGAGAAAGTTGCTAGGAGACCACACTCACCAGTGTCAGAATGATACGTTTTTATTTAAAATAGAAAATGTTGATTAATGAACATACTCAACACAAAATGAGCAAAGGTACTGAAAGCATCTATGTTCTATCAAATTTCAGCTGAAACATTTCATTTATATTTTGAAAAGCCAATGAGAATGCAAAGTCTTCAAGGCAAAGCAAACCAACACTGAAGGACAAAACAGTTTTGTACGTACTTGATTAGAAGACCCTAGATACAGAGAAGCAAGAGAAAATGTTTCCAGAATGTAAGTCCACTAATTTTAGTCGGAGACTAAAATCAAAGAACAAAAAAGGAAATTATTTATCTATTAGAGTCTCATGCAGGCATGCTGTTGAACCTAAGATAAGATGAGGCAACTGTTTTGGAAGCAATGAATTGATTTAAAGGCGAGATACTGAAGAAGATACAGTGTATGAAGCACATTAAAATTAGAGATAACTAAGCAATAAATTAAACTGATGATAAAGCCACTTCAGCCTAAATCAAAGATTAACTTTGTAAACCCTGAACTGAATGTTCTTGAGCTTTAGTAAACCAAATCCTGTGATAGCCACGTTGATTTCATTNGTCTTGAACTTTATTAAACCAAATCCTCCAACAGTGTCTAATGTGATAGCCACGTTGATTTCATTTGTGTCATGACAACTTAAAAAGGTATTATGCCCTGAAAAAACTGCTATGGTATTTTGCACCCAAGATTTATGATCCTTATGTTCTGGGAACAAGAAGACCAAGAACGTTACAAAGCCAGAAATCAGAAACTACAAGACATTGGACCCTTCTTTCTCACATTTAGATGTAAGTGGTGATGTATAATTCACTGTGATGACCACCTTGGCATCCATGTCAATGTCTTGACAAGAAACAAGTCAACAAGACTGACCATCCAAACCAAGCAAAATAATGTGAATGATATGGATTTCTTCCTATATGATAATAGACACCTGCAGCTGCCAGGAAATGAGATAGTGATACAACGTCTGCCTGCCCATCGCTCCTCCTAAAGTAAAAACAAAAGCTTATCATAGATAAGTCTCTTAGGGAAAAAAAAACATCTATACTAATGGAATGGGAATCAGAAAATGCTCTTGAAATAATGGTAGTTTGAGATAAACTGATAATTCCATTCTTAATGTGGAATCATACAAACGCATAATATATTCCTGTGGTGCTTTTACTTGATAAATAATAAATCCAGACATTTCTTTCTACCAAGCCATCACTTAGCTAATTCTAACAAATATTTCTAATAAAGTATTATATGCATAGGTTTATTTCTACGTGCAGCACATATTATTTCTAATAAGCAAATGTAGCTGCGTGCAATAAGAAAACAGTCATGCTTAAAGAAATTCTAGTTCATTGTTGGTGATGTTAGTTGAAGTGACAGCTACTTACACAGGGAAAGCGTGACCTGAAATAGTGCTTCACTTAAAAGCAAAATAGATTAATGTTGTTTTAATAGTTGGCTCAAAATCTTATAACAAGCAGAGTACAACCAATATTTTTCCACTATCGGGTAAAATAATGAAATTAGGAAAAAAAAAACCAAACCCAAACTATTGGTAACTTGTAAGTGAGAACAGAAAGTGTGCATTGTATGTAGGAAAAAGACTGAGACAGCACTGATTTGGAAATGGTTTGGACTTCCAAAGTCTATATAGTTGCTGCCATTAACAGTTCCATACATATATATGTAGCAGAACATTTAATTTATGGTCATGTGTAACACATATTAGGACACTTCCTACCTTCAAGACTATGTTTTACTCTTTTCTTTCATAAACTAAACTTAGTAAATGATACTGAGTGAAAAAAAATACTTCAGAATTTAAGAAAAGGGGAATAAATTTTCATTCTTCTGGGTTTTTGTTTCATCCTGCTTTAAAATCACAGGAGATATATATGCCTGTGATCTTTCCACCTCTCTTATTCTGTAAAACAAGAAAATTGTGTATAGAGCATGATCTGGATAGGCTTGATCTGGATAGGCTTGATCTAACATAGGAAACGTGGTATAGATAGCAAGATAACAGCTCTCTTGAAAATTTCCCCCATCACCCATGCTAGTGTCCTGCTCACCCTCCCACTTTGGTGTTCTATTGGAAACCAGTCAGTGGTGATATGGAGTGGGGTGCTCAGATTCAATGCCACTACCAAATCTAAACAAGATTTGAGCTTTCAAAGGGATTCAGGCAGTACCCCTGAATCTCACAACATAGTCAGAAGCTGCAGTTACAAGGTTGCCTTGCTGTGTTGAGTGGATTGTCTGATGCTATCAGGTACCAGACAACTTTTTCAGCACTGGAGGAGGAAAAATGTCTCCAGTCCTCCCTTCTCTGCCCTAAACAACAGAACTGGCCTATTTACAAATCTCAGATACTTTCTCTGAGACTGTAAGTGGCATTGACTCATGTTCTACTCATGTTTAGGAAAGAAAAACAATGAAATGCAAGCATTCATTAAATTTCTAAGTGAAACTCCAAAGCAGTAGTGGAGGGGGAGGGAATGCAAGGCTCATCTTGTGCTTATAAGTATTAGGAATAAATGCTTTACATTTAAAAAAAATCCAGAAGGACTTGAGTGACTGTAACCCCACTTTTGAAAGAAAATTTGTATCCCATAATCTGTTACGTGTAACATTTCTAACCAACACTGCAACTGAAAGAGTAGTCCTGCTTTTTCTGTTTGGTTGGGTTTTTTTTTCCAAGTCTAGATAAATCCTTCTCAAAAATGTATTCTAGATTTCCAGGCTGGACAAATAAAATACTTTCTAAAACTATTTTCAAAAGCTGTCAGACTTCAGGGTTCTGAAAAGTCCTTCATAGCAGGGGACTCAAAGCAAGACACACGGATCCTATGGTCACTTTGGAAAAAAAAAGACAATCTAATTTTAAAATTTTAATCTAATTTCCTGTGCTTATTTATAGAACAGTGCAAGCTAAGCACTTTGTTGAACTGCACCCATCCTGTGGCTTTATGTTATCAGTTCTAAAAACGTATGCTGCCCCAATTTCACAAGTCCTTAATTACACATCTCCTCCCACAGAAACCATTAGCAAGTGATACTTGATATGTATTTCTTAAAATATAACATGGAATGCAAAGCAAAGTGTCGGGCTGTTCAGAAGCTCTGCATATTTTGGTGACTCAGAACAATTCACAACAGTATGAGGGGATTAATAAAATTAAGAGTTCATATTCATTCCCAGTTCCAATTGGTCTTATTTAAATGCTGGGCTGTTGCCAGGTTAAAAATAAGACCTTCTAGTTTTTAGCTTTTAAATTGTAGCTTTAATCCTTTGCCTCATTTAAATTTGATAGACTATATTTAAAGCAGATGGGTTATAAATATTCATTAGTTAGTTAGTTAGGTAAATGCTACCACTGCAAAGCAGAGGTCAGCAAAATGCAATTTCATAACTTTCCACTGATTATTGAAATGTATTTTCCACATGTCCACAAAAAACTTGAGTTTTGGGTTAGGATTTGTACTCACTATTTCCTCACAGAAAAGTAATCTTGTAGGAAGGATTTTTAAGGAGTCCATCAGACTGTCAGTCATATTTAGTACAGGAAAACAAACATTTTGCATATACTAAAGGAAGGGAGATATGGGATGTGGATATTTAGAGGCATAGTAATCTCATCTCGTTAAGATTTTAGAACAAGTCTGGACTGTAGTCTAAATAATTGTCTAAATCAGAAGTGAAGTACAATTTTAAGTAGGTTCAGCAAAGGCAGATCATGCCAGGACAACGCTGTACCTTTCTTGGCTAAACTGATAGGTTTTCTAGGCAAAGAAAATGTAGTAGCTAAAATATATCTGGACGTAAAATTTACTACAAAGTAATTCCCAAAGGAAGTTATTGAAGTTAATGAAGATAGACTAGGGCAAGAATTGCAATACGGGTAGGGAAAGAGTGCAGATGCTGTTAGGGAACTGCTAGTATGAAAAGTTTTGAAAGTTAGTTTGCAATGATACTAACTTGGGATTAGCACAGAAGAGATCCAGACTATCAGAGCAAACCGGAGGACTGAACACTGGAGTAAGAGATGGGATGAGATACAAGAGTAGGGAGGGTGAGGGTTAGGGTGAATGGGAAGACTTTGGTGCTTACAGAGTGGAAATAATAGAGGAAGAATATAAAGCATGGTGCTATTAATCAGTCACATATATTCACATATACAATATGTGAGCCACCAATGTGAAGAGGTGGCAAAATGACAAATGCAGTCTGAGGTGGTGGCGAGCAAGGCGCTCGCAGTAGAGAAAGGAAAGCAGCATGACTATTGTAAAAGACATTGGTGAGATCTCACCCATAGTACTATTTGAAGTTTCTGCCATCTGTGTAACAGAAAGATGTATAGAAATGAAAAGAAGCATAAAAAGTGGACTCAAAATATCTACTTCCTACAGAAGACAAAGAGTATGTTTAGCTGCACCTGTTATATGCAGAATAGTTCACTGCCCACGGGATGAGTTTATAATCCTGTACTCATGTTTGTCTTTGAGCTGATAAAGTGCACCTCTGATAGAAGTTTGTTCTTTTAGAAAACCTTACCTATGACAAAGAATGTAGAGTGTGCAGGCAGAAAAAGTGGTGTTCTTATTCTGGAAGGCTAATCTTTCCTTTCTCTGTAATCTTGTAACAGTCTGTGAAGAAAAGTTCCTCCAAGGAGTGATTCAGAACATAAAATTAAGCTACTACTCCAAACTGAGGGAAGTTGATGGCCTGTGTAGTGGCTTTTCTTTTGCAGTATTCAGACAATTGTATGTTTAATATAAATGACCAGGAGAACTTAGAACTGAAACAGAATTGGTGGAAGTTTCCAGTATATTTTACTGCCTAGCTACTTGGGGAATGCAGGGACCAGAGACATAGAAGATGAAGTGTGTCAAGTTGTTTTATCAGCACACTCATTTATTGTAAACCCCTGACCTGATTCATGGGTGTACTGTATGAAATGTGAGCTGCTGGAATCAGAGAATGGAATTTTTCCCAGAAGAAGGGGAAAGATGGGCTGGTCTACCACTGTAACCTACCTCAAAGTGGAAAATGTGAAGCTGCATTTAGAACTTACAGAGCCACTTACAGCCAGCTCGGCCATGACCACCTCTATCTCTCCACCTTCTAATGAACAGGGAGTACCTCCAAGTGAAGCAGCATTTTGAATTAGTGAATAACACCAGAAAATGTTCCTAAAAACTTTCTATGTAATCAGTTAGAAAAAATGATATGTTGTTGTCTTAAAGATGTGTATTTCTTGAGCCACGCTGTCTGTCTTTCTTGCACAAAAGTTCAGGAAATAATTTATGTGTCAGGCTTCATCAGTCACATTTCAGTTTAATGCAATCTACTGAGTGCTGGTAGTTCCAGCATATAACTGAGATAGCTAGCTGTAAGTGTTTTATTTTAGAGCCTGTTTTTATCAGGATATATATCAAAACCAAATAATCCTCGGGCTGAAACTTTTTATACTCTGGAGCTTTTTCTCCCATGAATCCATGAGAGATTTGCCTTGATAGTTCCTACTAACACAAGTGGGAATTGCAAGCCAATTCCCTATGCATTATTTGAAGAACTTATCTTAAAGCATTGCCCAAAGCAAATTTTTATGATAGTTTGGCACCCCTGGGAATGGGGATTTATAATGGCAACAACTGAAAAAGACCCTAATCTATAGTTTAGTTATGGGAATAAGAGTACTGTTAGACGTTTTCAGTTATTATGCTGCTGAACTTGAACTCCAAATTGTTTCCTTCTTGGAGAAATATTTGAAGTAGTTTTATTGAAATAACTATTATAATGCTTTAAAGTTTCTAAACTATTTTAATATCGTCTCAGATTTCAATCTTTCTTTCCATTCCTTGGTCAGATGGCATGCTATGTAACAACATGCATTATTAACAGAACTTAACATAAACCCCTTGAAAACCACCATGGAAAGCAACACTCTTGTATCTGTGCCTTTAAAATAATGTTTTCCTAATATCCATACATTTAATCTATTCCTGGCAATTTTCACCATGATAAAGGACCTAACTTGCTCTTTGTAATCATCTCTGTTTTAAAAACTTCCAAAAGGAAATAAGAAACAGTAAGGACTCTTCAGCTAAATGCATGAGTAATGCTCAGCAAATTATCTTGTCAAAGATTCAGCCCAAGAATTTATTATATGTGTATATATATAATAAAAAAAGGCTGATAAAATTAGAACTCCATTGAAGTTTGGGATTTTTTTAAAGTCATTTGATATGGTAAGTGTTGTTCTTTTGGAATTTTAGAATTTTTGCTAGGTTTGGAAAAATACTATCAACAAGTTAATGAAATCAAGTTTCAAAAGTTAACAAAGAGTGGGAGGTTGATAGTAGGTTTTTCATGGTTCTGGTTTTGGATCTTATGGAGGGAAGAAAATCTTTCTTAAAATACATAACAATCAAGTATTTTCTCTTCCTTATGAAGTAGGAATTTTTATTTATAAAGACAAGTTTTGTAGGCCTTTGAAATTATGGACAAATTTTGAACTAGCTTAACTCTCTTTGATCCCACATACAATAGTATAGCTGTAGGCTGAGAAATGTGATTTCACTGAGGTGAATTCCTTTCAGTCAGTCACAGAATCACAAATCAGTTGAGGATGGAATGGACCTCAGGAGGTCAGTGGTCCAATGCCCTCGCTCCGGCAAGGCCCCTAAGGCTGGTTGCCCAGGACCATGTCCAGGAAGCAATGTCTCCCAGAACAGAGAGTCCACAGTCTCCCTAGGCAACCAGTGCCAGTGCTCGGTCACCCTCACAATAAAAAAGTGTTTCCTGATATTAACACAAACCCTCCCATGTTTCAGTTTGTGCCCACTGCCTCTGGTCCTGTCACTGGGCACCACTGAAGAGAGCCTGGCTCCATCCTTTCTGCACCTGCCCTTCAGTGAGATCACACTGACCCTCTCTCTTCTCCAAGCTGAACAGTTCCAGCTCTCTCAGCCTTTCCTCATAGGAAAGATGCTTCCGTTTCTTAATCATCTCTCTGGCTCTTTATTGGACTCTGTCCAATCTGTCCATGTCTCTCCTGTACTGGGAAACCCAGAACAGGGCACAGTACTCCAAGTGGGGCCTCAGCAGTGCTGAGGAGAAGGGAAGGATCTCCTGTCTCGACCTGCTGCCAACATTCCTCCTAATGAATCCAAGGATACCATTAGCTGCCTTTGCTGCCAGGGTACATTGCTGGCTTGCATCACAGGAATCTCAGGTCCTTTTCTGCAAAGCTGCTTTCCAGCTGGGCAGCCCCCAGCATATACTGGTGCCTCCTCCCCAAGACTTTGTGCTTCCCAGTCCTCAACTTTATTCCCATCAGCCCATTTCTCAATGGGATGGAGAAATTAGTTAATGAAGATATTAGTGGAAAAGAATGTTTTGAGTTTTCTTCTTTCACCATCTCCAAGCATCTTTCCCTTATTCTCTCTTTTTTGTGCTCCCAATTTAGGTGTGCTGGCTGGTATGAATACTCAGAAATCAAAGTGAACTCTGTGTAAGGAGCAACGGAAAATCTCTGAATAGGAATTCCAATCTAGGTTATGCTGCAATGTCAGAGAAAGATGTAAAGGAAAGACCAAGTTAGCATCCAGTTCATTAACTGCTGTCATCTCTTATGTATTCACACAGAATACTCCAAACAGCACTAACCTTGTTGATACCTCTATGTAATATGTAGAGACTGGTAGACACATTTCATCCTCAGCTATCAGGGGCTTAAGACCTAAAAGTTGGGGTTAGAACTGTGCTTTTAATGAAATTCTTACACCACTCAAATGGCTGCTGTATTACAAACAGCTTGTCCTCTAAACATCTAGTAGAACATAGTTTTAATATGAAAAACAATTAGGAATTTGTGTCCTCTCCTCAGAAAAAAATATATTGGGATGACTCCAAGACTCATCAAGTCTGTTGCAACAGTTGCAACAATGATGATTTTGTACTGTTTGTCCAGAATCAACTTTTCACTGGAATTCTGGAAAGATAAAATCATGCAGGTATGAACTATTTTTGGTCCATTATTATGCAATGTAAATGTTACCAAAAATGGATGCCTACAAATGTCTGGAATAGACTATATTAATGCATCATTCCATCAACTTCCACTTGCAGGAACACTGATAGAGCTGACCTGCTGTTTCCTGCCAGCCATTATGGTTCTTAAATGATGTTAACATTAAATTAACTTACCCGAGCGAGGAGGTTGTATTTGGAACAATTGTAAAAGTTGAGTAAGTTGTTTGGTTTTGTTTCAATAGCTTACTCCCTGATTTATTTGCCAAACTACTAGTTCTTGATGTGCTTCACACATCCTTTTGTGCTGTTTGAATTATTATATTTGCCTGAAATAGGTTAGAGCAGTTTTATTTTTCTTGATGTCTACATTGAAGTGTTATGCTACAGAAATAGGATAAATCCCAATGATCCTGAATATATTTCCAACATTATTTCACATTATGGACATATTCTGATTTCATTTACATTGGCCTCCTCCTAGGGAAGTTGCTCGCCAAGAGAATAAATTGACAAAGCAACCTAGCTCACTGTAATGGAAATCAGTGTTAATACACATGCCATGATTTCTGGCAATAGAAAGCAAACAGGTTGCTATCTATTTTGAATATCTGCATAAAAATGCTGTATATAAAATAATCTGTCATGAGTTTTCTGTATTCAGAATAAATATTCCCAAATTGTTTTAAACTTAGTTCCATTATTTCTTATGCCACTAGAATTCCAGCTGATTTATTAAAACCTGAGGGCCCATCACATGATAGGTTGGAATCAATAAAACTTGTGCCAGCTGATGTTATTCTGCATGTCAAGTCATATTGCTACGGTTCTTTCTCCAGGATGTTACAAAGCTCTAGCTTGTTCTTTTTGTTTCTATTTGTGTGTGTGTGTGTGTTATTTTCTCCTGTCTTAGCACCGACTCGAGAATTGTTTCTCATAACTATAGCAACAAGAAAAAACAAATCATATTCCATCCATTTCTAACAAAAGATGAAAACAGACCAACAACAGCAAGAGAAAATTCTGCTCTAATGCACCAACTGTTACTGCATTGCCTCAGATACATTATGCAAACTAAATAAATTACCTTCTGGTAAGAAACTTGCATGATCGCTCAGTCATATCAGCTTGTTGCCAAACCTGCCTAATTTAAGCAAACAAACCAATGAGCCAATCAACCCACAAACTACATTTGACATTGTCAGATCATCTCAAACACTACAGCATTCATCGAGATTAGCATGGTAGAGATAGTTGAAGGAATAACCTAGCTGTTATTTATAAGGATTTTTTCCTCTACATTGAGGAATTTAAGGGAGAGAGGGCCCTGCTAATGGAAGAAGATGTAAGAACAGAATCATCAGGGATAATGTGGTAAATTTTATGGTAGAGATCCACGAGGGATTGATGAGGCCAAGAGAAGTACTGTCCTTAATATGCACTACAGAAGCCAACTCTCTGACTCTTCAGGGGTCAGCTGTTTGAAGCTGGTTTTGTTAATCTAATACATATTTACATATGTCCAGAGACAAGAAAGGATTTCTGTTGCCGTTTGGTTTTTGACAACTGCTCTGCTATTTAGTTCTCATACATTCCTTCATTAATGTCTTGGACACTGTAGGAAAAGAAGACAAGACACCAGGAATGTGGTTTAAGTAGGCTGTGACTTCATAAATAACACATCTGGGAACCATCTGGCAATGACTCGTCCAGTGCAGGTCATGCTTCCTTTGTAATCCATACCATGTGGTGGCAAACTGCCATCAGCCCTCCGCCCTGCTAACATGGCCTTAGCATCACTCCTGGGATCCACGGGCCCCCTCACCCTCAAACAGGACTGAAAACATAAAAAAGGAGGCTGTATCTCAACTCGAATGCAGCCTTAACTTTCTTTGCAGTGTTCCGTTTCCTTCTTGCTTCTGATTACAGTGTAACATAAAGTGGAGTCCTTAGTCAACGATGACCTGCACTGGATGTTCACTACAGTGATGCAACTTTTCTACCCCAGCCAGATTCTCCTGTTGTCAATAATTGTTTCCATTAGAGCCACCAGCATCATATTCCCTTTCAAGTCAGAAATCTGAATAGAACACAGAATTCAATTGAATGCACACTCCAAATTAATAGTTAATCTGATTTTTCTTTTCAGCTAATTTATCACCTAAACTTCCTTCCTAAAATCCCCAAATCATAGTCATTTTGCTGTAAGATGATCTGGCTGTACTTATGACCTCTTGTCCTAATCTCAGTTCTGCTGTTATTTTTTTTTTCCCTCCATTGGTTTATCATGATTTATCTTAATCCTTTTATATGGCCTTTCCCTCATCCCGAATGAATCAGAGCAATCTTCTGACCCCCTGCTATGCCTCCTCAGTCAGGAGGCCAATGCCTACCTTAAAGCTAACAGATCAACCTCCTGAAAAACTACCTGGTGCAAGCCAACGGCACGCTATCGGCCAGGCAATATATTTACAGTCTGACACATCATTCTGACAAACAGGCTGAACAGGGCTACTGCTGAAACTGTCCCCTCCATACTCATGTCATCTCAAATATTATCAGTTCCAATCAAAGGCTCTTGGGGTCTGCTTTAGATACTCTCATTTGAAAGGAAGAACCCAGTTTATGATGGTAATATCTGTACTACGTATTCTTTGGCATCAACATGAAGTTAAATATTCCTTATGCACTAAGTGCCTTTCATGGGAAGCGACGGTGGCATGGCATCTGTTGACCTCTATCCTTGTCAAATCTGAACAGTTAGACTGAGGAAATCTTACATGATTGCAATACAGAAATAGACTCCATCACCCTTCATTTTTCAAACAGCAGAAGCGGAGGAATTATGAGTTAAAAAAAAACAATATTAAAAAATACTTGGGACCTTTCCAAAACTAAGTACCTTATTTCTTGTTTTGTTTTAGGAAGACACAGCTGATGGAAAGGTATGTTTCAAAGTGACCTCCCAGAATATTTTGCCAAGAAAGGGTGGACCAGATGATCTTTGATGTCCCCTCCAACCTGGTATTCTATGACTACTAAATGTACCATATTAACCATGTTAATCTTTCTTAATATTGTAATCATCTTAATGATTTTTGTGACAGTAACAACTTTACTGAGCATTTGATCCAGTCTCCAGCTCAACTAACTAAGCGTAGCACTGAATAGAGAGGACAATTCACTGTTCTCAATTTACCAGCAGTTTCTCAAACTGGCCTAAAGAATCTAAAGGCAGCAGACTTATCTTCCTATCACCTCGTGCTTAAGAGAAGTTGACTATATTGGCTACTTTCATATGATCTTAAACTTTCAGCCCAGCCATATATATATATCCATATTCATATTCTACTTCACTTTTACAACCTGTGTATCTTCTGGTTTGATCTGCCAGAACAACCTGGAATTTTCACTAGAAGGTGGCAGTAGACATAAATCTACATAAATAAGGTTCATGGTCATCAGTATATGAAGCCCAGTTTGGATAAAAAATAAAATAAAAATAGGGGGCTAGACTCCTGGCCCCTGGGAAATGAGGGGACATCACTTCACAGGCTCTCGAACAAAGTCCTGCTGGTATGACTGACAGATGTTGGCACATGTCTAATCCTCCAGACACACACAAGCAGATAAACGCACGACAAGTGTTTTGGCTCCCTGTCTTCTTAGAGAAGATTTTTCTTCTATCAGCAGTCAGGTACTGAGATATCTGCTCTAGAGACATAGATGCATATGTATGCATATGTAGAACATCCTTAAGGGAAACCACTCACTGTTTAAACAGGACCCTCTGCTTCACCAGTCAGCTGCAGCAGCCTCCATCCCTCTTCTCCATGCTGGAGAAGAGGCTAAGTGGCTAAAAAGAAGGTGGGTTGAAAGGATATATGAGAGTCAAAGTCTACGTCAGCCCAGATTGTTTCCCTAGCCTCTGAAGATGTAGAATGGGTTCTCCAGATGGACAGTGCATGAGACAGTTGTTGCGATGCAAGCTTCAAAAATAAATAAATAAAATCTCTAGTGTTTTTGTTCAGAAGCTTTTTCCTGTTTCTAGAGCTTCATATAATCATATCATTCACTAATTGCTACTGAGAGAATGTGCTTTGAGTTGCAAACTGATGAGAAGAGCAATAATTAAGAGGGTATACCAAGTACATCTGCCTTAAGCAAAAGCAATTTGCAATACAGAATTAATGTATTCTTTGTCTATCAGTGATATTTGGTGCCACATTTGCTTCTGTTATTGTTTGGGGCATATTTATTTATTCTGACTGATTCTGTCTCCCCTGAGTGAGTTATTTCCCCAGTCTCACTTTTTTTCTGTTTTCCTGAATAAATGCAAAAATAAATATGCCAGGAGAATGCCTCTCTGTGATACCCTGCACAAAATCAAAAGGCACTTTTTAATTGTTATTACCAGAAACATCCATATCTTTTGACAGAGCCAACTGCTCTCTGAGATGGAAATTAACTTTTAATTAATTTATTTTATTTTAAAAGTATCCTTTTCCTCCTAATTTTATCTATTTCAAGCTTCTGTTACACTATTCTTTCAATAAACTTTCTTGTGATTCCAACAGATGCAACTACTATGAGGTCAATTTAATTTATTTGAGGGTTTTCCACCTCAGGGATGGGGAAAGGCTTCATTTGTAACAGGATTCAGGTGCTGGAATATAGACTTTTTTTGGTATCCTACCACCATCCCCCATTTCCCAGCATAAGGCATGAGATGAGTCAGATTCTTAGCAGCTGACTCAAACCAGTGGTGTGTGTGCTTGAATAAAAAGTTTCACCTTAGATCCCATTGATCCGCCTTGAAGTCCACTCTGGAATCTCCCACAGGTACCTATAACTAAGTCAATCACTTCCTGGAAAATAAAATCTGTAGGGAGATTTTGGTTCCATTAAACCCAGTTATCTACTGGTTAAAGCATCTGACTATTTTTAACTACGTGGAAGGATGCAGGTGATCTACGTTTAGCCGTGTGTGTCCATGCCCCACTCAGAGCACAGTCCTGCATGTTGGGATAATACACTAGCCGTGAGGGTAGAGTATCTTTGGGTGTAAAATTCCTAGTTCCTTTTAAAGCCTTTTTGAATAAACCACTTGCATATTCACGTGGAGCAAGGAGTAGGAGCTGGATTTCCCTGGTGAGTGATTTAATCACCAGGCATTCTAACTCTCTCTCTGGCCTAATGAATATTTCATATTTTATTCTGTGGAACAACATATTATGCAATCATTCAATTAAGCACTGTCTCATAATGCATATGCACAAGGTGTTATTCATGAATAACACCACTGAAGCTGAGAGGCTTGTTTTGTAAAATAAAAAATGCTGTTCATTATTAAGCACTACATCTTTATCGTTCTGCTGTTGAAAGTAGAGCTCACATTTGGAAACAGAATACCAGCCAGCCATTGTTGAAAATACCACTCAACTCCAGTCAACTTCAAACTGGTATGGAGAGGTTGAGAGAAAGAAGATCCTGAGCTTTCTCTATCACCTGAGGAATCTTCACCTGTCTTTGAAAGTACAGTCAGCATCCAGGGGAGGGAAGATAAGAAATAGTCCAGAGTACAAATACCAAATATTTGGGTACAGGAATAAGCATCTTGTAAATGGAAGAGGTAGGAATTAAAAAAAAAAAAAAAGTGATGAAAAGAAGAACAAAGAATGAAAATTTTGGGGCTTGAGGGATCAAGGCCTTATAAATACCTTTTTTTCTTTTTTTTTTTTCCCAGCACTGAATAAAGATAATTAAAAAGTTGATGCCATTTTCTCATCCTCATGAAAAAAGAATCCAAAGGAAAAGTGGAGGGAGAGGAAGATCTCAAGGTATCTTATTGGAGAAAACTGCTTCTTGTTGTTCAGGAACTTAGTCTGCTTCACTTCCAAAGGCCACAGGTGAAAGCTAGAGAGACCTAAGAGGAGGAGAGTAGTTGTAAATTTGCCTTAACAAGTAGAAAAATAATTATTTTGAGCCTGAATTAAATCATCATATTAGATTTTTACTTTTACATACATCTTGTAGCATTAGTCCAAGCCATGTTTCATGTGATCTGCAAAGCCTTGGCCAGCAGTTTAATAGCATTATGAAGTGGATTGAAATGTCAAAGGTGGACATGCTGGAATGGCTAGAGGTGGCTGGACTCATAAACACCCAAACCTCATAAAGACTCCCAGTGCTCGTGGAGCTTCCTTAACACCACACACTTTACTGGGCAGGATGGCTGTGGGTAGGTAGCAAGCTCCCAGGAGTCTGCCGTGTGGCGGTGGAGAAAAATGTCAGGTTTGAATTGTGCCTTTTCTGAGTTTAGTTTGTAGTTAAGGGAGAGAAAAGGGGAGAGGAGACAGCTATGAGAACAATAAGTGGGATCAATCTGTCCTTTAGTTCCTTAGGTAAGGTAGTGTAAGGACAGGCACAAATATCTGTTGCTAGTGACAGGGCCATTAAAGGGCCTGATTTCCTATTCCAGGAGCTTCAAGGGTCAGATTTGTGTGTATGGCTACTGACAGAAGAGCTATATTTAGGTGTTTGCCATAACTCCTTTGTTTAGGAGGTAATTAAGACTTGAAATTTCCAAAGAGGTATGTTAACATTCAATGCTGACCTTGTTGAAAATACAAAAAATGTTGACAGCAGCATCAGTCGATTGCAGCCATGAGTGGTTTTCAGTCAGTATCTCCACGAAGGGATGAAGAGACAGGGGAGTCAAATGTTTAAAAGCTCAGCTGTGGCTGCAAAGAGATATAAAAATATCATTCTAAAGGCAGTTTTCTCTCTGTTTTAGTTGTATTGTATTAGGAAATGCTGGCATGAAATCAACGTCCCCGCTTTCTACATTTTCATTCCCGTACTGCCCACTTTAAGTCATACTAATTTGCTTTTTCAAGTTTTAAAGTATTCTAACCTTTTGTTGTCCTCTTTCAAAAATAGGCTGCTATAAAAAGTTCATATTGATCTTCTGCATTAATCCTTGATGAGAACTCCTATGTTGAGCCAGTTTGAGCAAATTTCCTTTCCAAATTAAGTTACTCAAGGTCAAAACTGCTCCTGTTCAAGCCATGCTCTCCGAGCAGCGTATACAAAGCTAAACTTCCAAGACTTGTGAACTCGAAGTTCTGTAATTTGACAAGCTCCTAAATATCTTTTTGTCTCAATTTTTACAAAATTAAAATGATAATTATAAAATGAGAATTAAAACCCCACAACTTTATGAGAACTAAACCCCCACAACTTTCTAAGGTCATCATTTCCTGAGAGTTTCAGAGAATGCACTCTCTTTTGAGGTAGCATTCCAGTCTACAAATGCCCAGTCTGAAAAAATTGCTGATGTGTCCGCTCACAATCCACAAACACACCAAACATTCCACAGACTCTGGTCAAGACCATCACAGGACACTTGCTAAGGAATGCTCTTTATAGGCTTCAATTAGAGTACTTCAGGAAAGTGACCAGAAAGGATAAATCCACCCAGTGCACCGAATCTGTTTGTGATTTTAGGGCTACAGTTGTAGGCGTTTTATGCAGGTGAGATATGGTGCTGACCTTATCAGGCCACAGGAAGAGTTGTTCTCCCTGCACTGATCAGGATCTTTCATCAGGCAGCAGTCAGGCCTCACATCATCCCGCTGGACATCCACCGAACGCTGCTGCCTCCGGNGACGAGCCCCGCTTCACCCCCTCGAGTGCCGCTGGCAAACAGATAGGAGGCTCTGGCTGAGAAAGAGTAGCAAACGAAGACGTGGACGATGGGCGACCTACACCAGGGGTACTTCCCCAGTCAGAAAGGCCCACGCCCGTGTCACAGCCACAGCCGCAAGGAAGAAAATAAAAGAAGGGTTTTAGCTGTAGGCGACTCCCTGCTGAGGGGAGGGCAGTGCGCCGGGTGGACCCTTCTCCAGGGAAGTCTGCTGTCTGCTTGGAGAGGGGTTGTGGAGTCTCCTGGAGACTTTCGAGACCTGCCTGAGACTGTTCCTGTGTGGCCTGCCCTGGCTGACCCTGCTGTGTCAGTGGGGCTGGACTCGATGATCTCCAGAGGTCCCTTCCAACCCACATCCTTCTGTGATGATCTGATTTTACGATTTATTGTGGGCATCTAAGTGAGGCCGAAAAGTCCGCGAGGTGACCGAGTAGCAAGTAGTTTGGCATTGAAATTATATACACATGTCTAATTTAAGAAAGTGGGTTTACATTAATTAATTTTTAAGTTAGAATCATAGAAGTTCCATTAAGGCTCTTAAAATTGACATTGACTGTGAGGGCTCTGTTTCATAATTGCCTTCATAAGAGTGTTTTGTTGATAAGAATAAAAAAACCCAAATCAGACGTTCACAAAGAATAATGGTTATCACCTCTTTAAAGCACATGTATTTAGAAGCATCAATGCTTACTCTTTTCCTCTTAAAAAGGAGTAAAGTTGCAATTAATAATTTAATACTAGCCTTATGTGTGTTTAATTGTAAATATTTTATACCATCCTTTTAGTGGAAATATTTATATTGAGCTTCTCTTAATGTGATTTTGTGCTATACAATGATAGGACCAATCAGTAGTTTTGATTGTTGTCTTGTTCACTTTTGTGGCAAACACTGTTTTTGTTGTAGTGTGGAGTCACACGAGAGCTGAAAGTTTTGCTGCTGCTTTTGGGGAAAAGAAACCCTACCCAGTATCCTAAATACATTTGTTTTCCAAATATCTTAGAAATACTCTGAATGTTTGAGCTAGAATAGGCAAAACCTCTTCCTATCTCATCCTGTCACCACCACTACTCGAGGTTAACGTATCGTCTGTCTCCTTTTAATAGAAACATTCCTCATGTATTCCAACAAATCACACAGATCTGCATTCTACATACAAAGCTGTAATTCCGTGGAGAGTTTGTGGTGACATTGATAAATGATGTCACCAGAACCCTTTACTTGAATTACAATCTTAATTATGTACACCTGGGTTCTTATTATTCCTTATATTATTTTTGTCATAGCACTATCTTGTCCTAGCCTTACTCTGATGCTAATTTATCAGTAGCCCAGGCACTGCAGCTTAGCAAAGCCTGTCCCCAGTCTTTAAATGGCTGTAAATTTCTTCCTTGTTATTGCTGATTTAAAGACAAAGTGCAGCAGTAAACAATAAATACCACAAACACTGCTGCAGCAGATTTTGCATCAAATTTTTCAGCTTTGTTTTTCTTTACCTCAGAGTTCTCTTACTTAAGGTTGCCCAACATTTCTCACAGCTTCTACTTGTTTCATGTCTCTTGAGAAGAGCAAAAATGTTTTGTTTACTTCTTTTTGTGGGAAAGGAATACCCACGTGGCTGAAGGTGGGAAACACTGCCTATGGTAAGCCTGAGAATGGGAAAGATGAGTTTCTTCTAGTTCACATTCTCTTGTGGGTTCTTTCCCTCTATTTGCCTTGTGAACCTCACCAGGATTATTTTTGTCACAGGAAGTACAAAAGACCCTGCTTTGAGTGCATGTGTGGCCAAACAAATCCCTTTAAAAATCATTAATCAGGCTGCCTTGAGCTACTTTTCTCTGGAAGCCCCTTGAAGAGACAAGCTTGCAACAACCTTGATTGAAAGCTCCCAAATCCATTTTATCCTCCTAATATTTGAAAAATGTGAAGAGAGCTCAGACTTTTAGGATATAACTTGCATCTATTCTTTAGTTATTTAATTTGAAGAATATATCTTGTGCAACACTCACAGGGACATAGTTAACAAAAGGTTCAGAGCTAAAGTCTAAAACAGTAGCACTGAACTTGGTCTTTAGTGAGACAAATGTATTGATGAGCTGTGTCAGACTTGAAAAAGAAGTTGGAAGAATTGGTTCTTGTAACAACTTTTTTGTTAAGCTTTCTCTTACTGAAAAAAAAAATACATTACACTCCTGCTTCCTTCGTGGTCAAAACTGACCAGGACTGAGTATTAACACTTGTGTTCCTCCCCATCACTAGTGATGACACATCCCTTGTTCCTTCTGCAAAAGCAACCCATAAAGCCTGAAACAATAAGAATAGAAATGTTCTGAATTTTGGAGCATTCATTACTAGAATATCCAGGGGAAAACTTAGGAATCAAAAGTGTGAACAGAAACCTGGACAACTCTCCCGTAACTCTTGTACCGAAGGTGTTTTACACAAACATTTACTTACCTTTCAGTTTGCTCGAGGTGGCTGGTAGATTTCTGGTAGCTAGTCACTTCTCCATGAACCATCACATACACTCAAGCCTGCGTCACAGAAATGACTAATTCTTGTCTCCATTCTATGCCACTGGAAGTTTGTATGTGTATTATTCTCTTGCCAGTTGCTATGTGCACCTGGACCATTTCAGCTCTTTCTCATGAGGTGCAAATGAGCCTTCAGACTTTCCCCACACTGTGTCTTGAGCATAAAGTCTGTTCTGATGGCTCTTCTGGTCCCATGGTTAGATGACAGGTTCTTTTATGATTTTAAGTGTACCAGAATGTACCAGTGTGCCATTCTGGCAGGAGGTAAAATGTTGAGGGTGTATAACAGGCCTTTTCTTTGAGCAGCAGAAGATGTAAAGAGGTCTTTTTCACTCCTTAGTTGTGTGTTTTCATGTGTGTGCACACATGAAAACATGTGTAGATGCTCTTTGTGAATGGCCTTTTTTTTCTGTTCTTCCAAAATCTGAGGCAAGGTGTTGCCTGAAACTCACAGCCCTCTCTGAAGAATGTGATCCAAATAAATAATAAGATGCAGCACAGATACTGTTACAGTTCCAGACTGCTGGAGACATTTGGAAAAGGTGGGCTCTCTCTCATTACTAGTTTTACTATGGTCTTTCTGTGATCCTCATTAAAAAATATGAGAAACTAAGGGTAAAATTATTGCTTAAAACTTAACATAACTGGCCTACTAGGCAGAGCTTAATCCACATAATTCTCCTTAAAAAGCAGTGAGCCAGTAAACCAATATTCAATAGTTAGGAGTCAAGATACTCCACTGAATGAGAAGTTTTAGAGAACCTCAGTGGTAACACAGAATTCCACACCTGGTAAAAATTCATATACCAAATGGACTCATGTCAGAGAGAAGAGACAGGGGAACAGATTCCTGTGGCTGGGATCCAGTTCTGTAATTTCCCTATTAATTTGTGTTTGTGGAGATGGAAGAAGTTCCTATGTAACTGGAGAACCTGATGGGACAACTTCCATATTATTTTAAAATCCTCTCTGTTGGGGTGAATAATGCTTAGAGGCAATTCCTATAGAATAGGTATGGCCTGGAAAAGAAGTAAATTGAAATATCCCAGGACTGCATATTTAAGTTGCTTAAACGAGAGGCAAATCTCAAACTACTTATTTTTTCAAAGACTATGCAAGTCTTCCATGAGTAAGGACAAACTATTCAGCTTGTTTTAAGCAGCCACATCAACCTAGTGTTGTATGGCTTGCTTTCATTCTCTGTTTAGTGACTGAGACACTCACTGACCTTTCTTTTTAGCTCATTTGTAAACCTATTTGTAGCAGGGTTCCTAATGAAAGTGTAGAACTAGGACTTGTAATTTTTCCTCTCTCTCTTCTTTCCCTCACCTTTGTTTCCTTCCTCCAACATATGCTTCACCTGTCTCCTCAGCTTAGAGTGAACTTTTTCTTGGACAATAGATTTATATTTCTTCCAAAGTAAAATGGGATCCTAATTTTATTGTGGTCCCTTTGATGTTATAGTACTACAAAGCATAAATAATAATAACGACCGCTGAAAGGGAACAGTGATCCTGCATTCAAGCACTTATGATCTGTTCTTGGACATGGGATGCACATAAATGCACACTGGGTTAGGTTCCAAGGTCAGTTACCCGACTACAAATTAGATTTAAAAGAGCTGATAGAGATGTATACTTGGGTAACTAAATCAGATTTTTTACATTTCATCTCAAATTGTTTGATTCAAAATTTTCCTGTGGTCACCACTGAGTCTTTTGGGGGTGGGGGGATGCAGTAGCACAAGCTTAGATTTTTAATTATTTGTTTTTCAGCAAGCCCTAGGCAGTTTGGTTTGTTGGTTTTGGTGGGGTTTTTTGGTTTGTTTTTTTTTAAAGAGACCTCTGTATCAGTGCCTTGGAAGATAGATTTTCCAATCTCTCTTTGAGATTCTAAAATAAAGCAATAAATGGGCAGAACACCTTGGTCAGTAGCCCTTGCTCTGAACATACCTGGGCCACCACCTCACTGATGGATCATCTGTCCAAGCTGAGCCGTGCTCGGTCACACCAGGTGGCTGCTGCCTCCAACAACTTCCATTCCCACTTCACTGTGGGAAGAAAATTATCACAGTCCTGTCTGGTACACTCAAGATGAAGGCATGGGAAATGTCCTGTAAGCAAATTTCACCCCAAAAGGGGGAAAACAATGATTTGGAAAGCCATTAAACTAATTTCTTCACTCCCTACAAGTCGTGTGTTTGTCATTTTCTCCAATTACTGCACAGAACACACCACTTTCCTCCACATTCCTCCTCCTCCTCGTGATGATTTCCCCACCCTTGTGAGACACAAAACCAGAAAGCCTATCATTAATCTTCTTTCCCAAAGTGTTTAGGTCTATGAGATCTGGCTTTAATTACCAGCCATGAGAAGAACTAATTACCCTGGCCTAGGAAAGACAGGATGGAGGAAGGGGGTGATGCTGTGAGAATCTGACAGTGTACATCTTGGCGTATTAGATATTCCCATTGCTAGTTCCCTGTCACTTGAGAAAAGAGATAAAAGGACAAGTATGCGGGAGTTACTCCAAGTTTATAAATGCCTCCAATGATACCTCGGTGGGAATTAGAGTTTTCCTTGTGGGAGTAGCTCTAGAGTGCAGAGCAAACAGATAGCACCTCAACAATAAATGCAGAATGATAATGAGTTGAACGGTGACTCAAAGCTGAGCTATGCGAGCCTGAAATAAGCATTACAAATATTGGAGTCTCTAATTTGGAATCAGGGAACAAAGTATTTCACTGCTTTACATTAGTTGAAGCTGGATCTGACCATATTGCTTCTGAAAACTTCTCACCCTCTGTGGAACTGGCTTATTTAATAATACACTTAATATCTCCAAAATAGACTCTTTTACTTTAATAAACTTCTTGCTCATCATGGAAGCCAGACTGGAACACTGACTGACAGATAACTGCTCTGCACTGAATGGAGCTCCAGCTTGTTGAAGTTCAAGCACTTCAATATTTCAGCCAATGTAAGATGCTGTTTCTCTGATCCTTTGATGTATGTAAATCAATTGACTGGGTGCTTTAAAATATGAAGTATAACAGAGGAATAACAGTTAAGGGGAAGGATGTGTATGACAATTTTAGTTTACTTAGTAACTGGGACAATAACATTAAAAATAAGTGAAATGAGAGCCATTCAAGGAAAGATACATCATGCCTGAAAAAACCTCCACAGACATCTTGCAGAAGGCCTGAAAAGGCCAAATAGGTCTCGTAGCCTGTTCTCATAGCCTGGGCTGCTTCATCCTCTGCTGTGCTCCCAGTGTACTCAGCAGTTCTTCCTTACCTGCAGGATATGTAGCAGGGATGCTACTGATGCATGTAAGACGTTCTGTTGGCATGTATCATCAGTCATCCTGATCTGCTCTGTGATTTTAAGGTATCCCAAGCAGTCTGAGACACAGAGTTAGCTAGCTAGGGTTCCAGAAGCAATGCTTTGCTGCTAATGTGCTTCTCTGGCTGCTTTAATAGGTGCTTCTTCCTACCTGCTTGTAATGTTGACTCTTGAATAACAGTGGCTCTTTTATTGCCAAGAATCATACAGAATCATTAAGGTTGGAAAAAACCTCCAAGACCATCAAGTCCAACCATCTACCTAACACTATCATGACCACACTATGCAGCAAGCACTTTTCTCCTGAGTACTATCACCATCCTGAACTTCAACCTGAACTTCTAGGTATTTTGTGATACATCACCGAGTCCTGCAAGGCTTTTAATGGTTGTTTACTTCAGTAGGAGTTTGTTCCACTGATTCACGACTCAATCTGTGATGCAGAATCAATCATCTTTAATTGTCCCAGCTATGACAATTGCATTATGACAATTAGGAACATGGAGCCTCTCTGGTGAGTATTATTGCCCTTGCCTTTCTTTGGGGACTGACTTTGCTTTAACTGATTTCATTAGAAGGCCTGGCCTTTGGGGGATGCAGTTCAGGGTCAGTAGCATTTCCACATCATTTTCTTGGTTTGGAAGGAGTAGGGGAGGGAGAGCTTGTGTTACAAAATATGCTGTGGTTTTTATACTTAACGTGAAAAAAGTTGTGCCATCAAAGTTCTTAGTCTGAAATAGTTTGTGGTTTTTGGTGGTTTTTTTTTGTTTGTTTTTTGGAAACATCATCCATTTCCAGGCACCTCCAATAAATATATTAAGTAGCACATTATCTAATGCTTCTCCAAGTCTTACCAACAATGAAAGCTGTAAGTATTTGTATATTCAGGTTGCTGCTTAACCTTGTGTAACAGACCAGAACCAAGTTGCCATGAATGGCCTGCAAGAGACCTGGGGCAGTAAGAGATGTGACTCTGGGCACTGGCAGGAAGGAATGTGTGCGTTACTGAGCTCAATAACCTACTCTTTGGCTAGAGGCAAGCATTTCTTTTCTGTATTGAAATGACTAGGAGAAAGTTTTATGGCCTGTGTGATGTAGAAAGTATACTTCTGTGGTCATAACTGTCTATGAATTCCAAACTAGGATTCTCAGGCTGTGAAGCCCAGATAATCAGTTTTGTTCCCTCCCTTTTACAGGGCCAGTGGTGATAGGGAGTGGTGAGTTTCACACACACACAGAGTCATTTCTTCAGTTCCTGCACCTGAAATTCAGCAAGGTGCAAAAGACCAACCCTTCCTGGCAGTCCAACTAGACCAACATGAGGAATATGTGTATCCTAGGGAATGACCGTAAGGAAGGGAAGGGAAATGTACAGAATGCCACATGTTTTAAAAATCAGTGAACAGACAAATCAACTGAAAGATTTCTGAACTATTTCTTACAGGAAAAGCTTGTAAATTATATTTTGAAAGGAAAGGTAGCAGGAATTATTTAACAGAATTTCAGGTGGACTTTCCTCAGCGCTTACTATTTATTTTTCAACTTTGCACAGACTGTTCTAGGACACTGTCTCATTGAAATGAAGTTTCTCCAACAAAATTCCTAAGCAATTTCAGTGATTTCAGCAATTAATAGCTATGAAAAAAAACCCACAACACTTTAAAGGATATCTATTTTCTGGCAAAACCCCAAAAGATGATGTAAATAATTAATTTTAAATGCCCATCATATGTTTCACCCTAGCAGGTCCTAAATTGGTATAAAGTGGCTCACTGAAATGCATATTATATATGAGGCAGGGGAAAGAGAGCAGCTGTTTAATGCTCTGTAGCAATGCTGCAGTGCACAGTTTTGGACAGCAAATGAAGAGCACTTTTTCTCTGGGGAAATAAGTTGGCGATATAAGAGAGCAGAATACTCTTACCTGCCCTGATCTGGGGCCAGGTCATCAGCTTTAGGACCCTCGCTCTTGTAAATGTGATATGAGATCTGTAAATTGCCATACATATCAGGCCTTGTAAGAAAAGAAGGTAAGCCACAGTTTCCACAAATGCTGGTTGCATCCAAGAATCTGTAGAGTTTGGAAAAAAGGGTCCTAGAAAGCCCTAGTCCTACCCCCTCCCAGTTCTCTCATTTTCTTTGGGAAGATGCTGTTCAATCAAAATACCAAACTGGCCTGCTGATGCTCAAGTCCTGAGTCGTGAAAGAAGGGTTCACAGAACAAAGCAGTCCCATCCTGTGGTGCAGGAGCATGGAACAACAAAGCCTGTCCCTTTGGTCAGAGTAAATAGCTTGTAGATGCGTCTATGAATATTAAACTCACTTCAAGCAGCAGGGAGCAGGCAACCTACTGTTTGAAATAAGAATGTGTGCTTACAAATCATCCTCTATTGAAGGACTTTCCCCATCAGACCACAAGTCAGCAGGTGATCTAATTTTTACTTTAATGGTTCCTACAGTGTTGAACTGGCTTTCTTGCAAAATCCCATTCATTTCGTCTCATCTCTGCCTGTTTTTGAAACACCAACCCTAGGACCCTTCCTGCCCATGAGGTGTTTGTAGAGTTCTAACTGTGGCCATATATTAGTTCAGATTCTGAGTTGGGTTTTTGGGAGGGGTTGGGGTTTTTTTCATTTTTACTTAGGAAAAGGTCTTCTTATTCAAGTAATTTATTTGTTTTAATGAGATTTCATTTTATATTTGCCTGCTGTGGTTTACTTTGCTGGTTTGATACCACAGCATCAACTGCACTTACCAGAGAATGATGATAAACAATAGCATTCTGGGACACTAAAACATGGTATCTATTCCCACCAGTAGTCATGGCAACCTTGATGAAATTTGTTTTAATATTTCCTGACCTGGAAAAAAAGCATTTTACTTCTCACCTGACCAGACAAATTGTGAAAAGACAGTTTTGTCAAGAAGGCATCTTCCCATTGGGTACAACTAAAATGTGACTAATGCAAAGGAAAACACATTACCTTGATCTAGGAATCTTCCTTTCTATGATTTATGGAAGTCCTGCTGTATTTTATCACAGCTATTCTAAGTTAGATGATTTGTTTTAAGGTTCTTTAGAAAGCTTAAATATGAAATGGGAAATGAGATTCATCATCTTCCCAGAGTTCTCAATCTATAGGTATATTAAAAGTAAAATCTTTACTGCAAGTAGCCTGCCACTTAGTTATGCTAACTCTTTTCTTGGGAAGTGCTGTTCTCATTTTCAGCGGTGTCTTTTTATATCACCAGACATTCTGCTAGCTTTCCATACTCTTCTTACCATTTCTTTTCAAAGAACAAGCCAGCTACATGCTGTACTAACACATCAGTCCTAATCTCTTACTTAAACACTATCTGTTACATGAGCCAGTCAACACTGAGAGTTTGTGCATGAGAACTATTCTGTATGAGTATTTTAGTTCCAGTAGATTCCTGGCTTAATCTTGCTATGCTAATTTAAAAAACAAACCCAAAACAATCCAAAAAAGGTTCTATGTGTGGTCATGCAAAGCCTGCATTTTGAAGGTACTTGACTGTGTCAAGAAAAATATCAAAATAAAAACTTGTATAGCTAATAACAGGCCTTTTAACACGATATGGGTGTTTTACAGGTATTCCAATCCCCTGTTATTCTGCTGTGGTGTGAGTGGAAAAAGAATAAATTATTATGAATACAAGATGTAAAAATCATGACAATGAAAATAATGCCTCTGCTTCTAATTACAAAATGGGAGAGCTACATCTTAGATCTACAGTTAAATGCTAGAGGTAAGATTCTGAATGTGTTCAAATCGTTGAACATTTTGCCATTGGCCATTTGCCATACAGCAAATGTTTCACTGATCTAATTTATATGGTATCAAAGGGAGGAGGTGGAAAGAAGTGTCAGTAGGGTGCAGGGATGTTTTTCTTTCTTACTGCAATTATTATATGGTATATTTATATTCTATCTTTCAGAAAAAAATAATAATTTTTAAAGTTTGGGAATAGATGGAGTCTGGAATAGGATACATAATGTATTTGCTTTTATTTTCAAGAACATCTGGACTTTCACAGAGGAGATTCTGTAAAAGCAAGTTGACTCATCTTGACA
>VWZY01010420.1:0-12122 GCA_013399075.1 Chloroceryle aenea
GCCCAAGAGATGACTAGCACAGTTTTTAAAGTTCCTCCAAGATAGCTCTTCTGCTTCAGTTTTGAAGAAATAGCATTGAATTAAAAGTATGAGGTAGCAAAGATAAGACAACTTCATGGCTTCTAAAAACACTAGGGGAAAGAAGCTTAGATGTTGTTATCCACTAAGGCTACATTTCCTTCTGTAGGGTTTTGTCAATTCATATTTATCAGAGGGAGCAAGAGGGAACAGAAGTATTTCTAGCATGATATAAATGCTCCAAGCTGACTGAGAAAAAATAAACAATTTTAATAAAAATGTACCCTCCCCATCCCGGTTTGTTGAATAAGCGCTACAGTTTTTCAATCAGTTGAAATGGATGAACTGTTGGGGCAGGGACTGATGCTTTGCTTCACATTTGTATAGCACTTCCCACAGTGGGCATCTGGGTCTAATTGCTGCTACCAGAAAAGCTGCAACAAGGTGGAGGCATGTCTGGAGCCCATTCCATGGCTTCTTTTGAAGGTGCTGCCAATTGAGGTGGTGGATAGATGTGGATAGAAGTGGAGGAAGAGAGGGTCATCAAGTTGGCAGCTTGCTTTGCACAAAATATTTTCTTCTTGCCCTGGCTACTACAAATAAATAACATTTAAAGTCCAGACTTGCAGCAGATGGCCAACAGCTGTCTTAGAGGAACATTTTCAGCAACCTTCCTTCTTCAGTTAGCAGATATCTGAATGGTCTTTTACCAGTCAGTCCTGCCTCACTATAAACACATGCTGAGCCTGTTCTGTCAGTATAGTTAGTGACATTATTCTTGTCCACTGGTGCAAAACTTACTAGCTGCTCATGCTGGACATTGCATTTAAAACAAACAAAAAACAAAACAANAACCCTCAAAACAACAAAAATCATGGTAGTGGAGTTTTCTCTCTATTAGGGCCTAGACCCCTCAGTGACCTCCAGCATTCCCCTCCATGAAAATACCTGCAAGATCCCTGCAGCACGCAGCATCTAATGCAGGAATAGCAGAGAATGATGTTATGTTGATATAGGCTTGTGTGTTCAATTTCAAATACTCATCTGTACGTGCACGTACATTTCAGCACCTCAGATTTTGACAGAATGTAAGAGTTTAATAGTTAAAATGTCTTTTTCTCTCTCTTGAATGAACTTCAGTGTCTTGAGTCTCAGTAGAAATTTCTTCTCTCAGTACTTATTTTCTTGAGTTATTTAGATTAAACCTAACATGTAGCATATTTTCCTTTTGCAGGGCACACACATGTTTCAACCGTTTGGATCTTCCACCTTACCCCTCATATTCTATGCTGTACGAAAAGCTGCTGACAGCGGTTGAAGAAACTAGCACCTTTGGACTTGAATGAGGGGGTTGAGACACTTCTGGTGTTTTTCTGGCTGATGATGTCACCTTTCCTGTCCACCATCATGTGATCTTGGTTTCCCATGTTTTTATTTTTGAGATCAAAACAAAATCAAGATTAACAAAAGCTGTGCATGAAGAGCTGCCGCCCTCTTCTCAGATCTAACCTTCATGCTTTCATCCTGTTTCCAATGGACTGCTAGTCTGTATGCAATAGAAAAACAACTGTCTCAAGGTTTCTGTAATCTCTACATACCTCCATTAATAACAATGAAAATCCAAATGCAAGTTACACTACACTTGACCAAATGTTAGTAAATGTTTACTTCCACCTACGTTGATTAAAAAAATTTAAAAAACCCCAAACTCATCAAGCATTCCAAGCTTTTATATGCCCACATCTTCTAAATCAGCCCATCTTACTTCTTAACCGTTGAATCCAGTACTGGGAGCTGGTCAAATATATCTTCATCCATCCTTGTTTTCTCTCTATGTATTGTCCATCTGAGAGACACCTGTGAGCAAAACTGTAATTTTTATATACAAACTCACGATCCACATCTGTTGCATCAGCTGGAACTGGCCCAGATACACGGTGCAGATAAGACCTTCAAAAACTAAAAAAACAACCTGTAACGCAATGCAAAGCATAACAGTGATTGTTATGATTGTTAACTTGCCAGTACTGGAGAGAACCTGCACTTCAGAGATATTGGGAGGGGCATCTCCATTGTAATGTTTACCACACAAGAAGCACAAGGTTGTGCACGCTCAAGAAGGATGTTTTATTATGTAGCATAAAGGACAAGGCTCCCTTACCTTAGTATTGTATATGACAAGGAAAAGGGGAAATAAGAAGAATGTTCTGCTCGTACGAATACCCATTGGGTTCTGTTTACTGGATCTTTGTTTTCTGATGTTTCAAATGCTTCTTTCCAAATGAGAAGTCTAGACAATCCCATCCCTTGTGTCAGAAGCCATTTATTTACTGTCAGGCTGGGCTCATACATGGTTGCTGGGGGTGGTTTTTGGTTCGGTCATTTTTCTTTTCTTGTCCAGTGGAAATCTCCGTAACCTCAAGAGGTGTTGTAAACAGAAGGTTTTAGTCTAGTGTCTATTGGATGAGAAGCTGCAGCGAATGAGGGTGCTCATCAGGGACTGTAGCTCTGTTTGGGTTGACTTTGTTGCATTTCCTCTTGGAGTAAGCCTAAAGGCCCTCCAGTTGTGTTAGGTACCACTAAAGTAAAGATCAAGCTCTTGTTACTGCAGACGTAACCCTCTTCAGTTTGGTGTACTTTGCATTCCAACTCTGAAGACAGGGAACGAACGGAAAGCAGACGTAGGTTTGTCTTCAGACGGATTTTGATGAAGCTGTTACAATCAACCTCACTGCTCTGATTGTGTTCTGTTTATTAATCGTGGCTGCCCTTGTTTTCAAAGACTAATCTCAGATTGAAAGTGTTTGTCTTAACTGGGAAAAGGAAATGCAAACTATCTTCTGACGCTAAATATGTTAAAGGATGCATGAAATACGAAGCGAGAGACTTGTGAAGGGTGAATGAAGGTAAGTGAGAAGGTAACATCATAGTGTCTAGCAGCTCACACGAAATACCACACTCCCTTGGGGGCTTGTTACTGGTAGTTTTGTGTTAGCTATGCTTCAGAAAACTGTAAAATCAAGAGATCAGTTCCATGCCTGACATCTAATTTCCTTAAGTTTTCTCTCCAGAGAAAAGAATTGGACGCTGCTTTTTATTTTTATGGTGGCCATACAGAAACTCATCACACTTGAAAAACTGCATTCTGAGAGTTTTAGATCATTCTCCTGCTTTGATTCTTAGGTCAATAGTTATTTGAGAGGCGATGGACCTAAAAACATATTTCTAAGCAGAAATAGTAGCTTTTGTTAATGATATATAAAACATTTTGGATATTTAAATTGCCCCATTCTTTCCATTTCTGTGACATTTCAGCCACTTTTATACTAATTCACCGTATGGGTCTTACTGAGAATCTGTTTTATAGTACGTTATTATTCTTATTAGGTACTCATATTACAGCTGCATGTGGAGGCTGCAGCTACAGGCCAACTTCATTGTACCAGACACTGAAAATGATACTTATTATTTCCACAAATGAGCTCTCAGGCATCCATTCCACATCATCAACCCCACTGCACACTAAAGACAGAAATCTGAACTTTTTTCTGAGAGCGTCTGTCACATGCACCTGAATTACATCAGAGGAAGTCACACCAGGAGAGGCTGAACAACAAAATCTTCCAGTGTATGTAATTCCCGCCTCTTCACCACTGGGCCCCCAAATCCAGTGATTCCTGTATGGTTCTTGTTTTATTCCTGGTGATGTTATAGTTACCTGCACTATGTCAAATGTTGGAAGTCTTCCAACAACAGAAGAGAAGAAAGAGAAGTATCCAACTGTTTGGTCCATGTTTGGCCAAGGAAAATAGTGCATCAAGAGCTGTCTCATTAACATACTAAAAAATAAATAAATTTAAGGATCCAATCTTTACAATACTGTATAGTTAACTTTTTTAAGTATTTAAAATCTATATTTTATTAAGAAAAAGTGAGACTATTTTTTGTAGCATAAAAGATATTTGTATTTCAGAGACAGCAATCAAACCCCACTGATGGAAATAAGGAAGGCTTTTTTCTGAAATTCTTCACAACCTGTTCTGGCATTCACCACACACTGCGCTAGATACGGTGTTACACGTCTCCACGTTGGGCAGATGCCATCTCGGGTACCTTGTGTGTGCCCGCTCTGGGAAGCATACAGTGTAGCCAACTACTTCCCATTCAAATCCTTGGTCCAAGCTGTCTTTTCAGATGCACAGCCTAGTGTCTTTAAAGGTTGCTTTCATAGGTGACTATGATATCAAAGTAACAAGGTCATGCAGATTTCCTTGCAAGTTTGTTTGGATCCAAAGCCAAGAGTAGAGGAAGAAAGTTGACTATTTTCATAACACAAAGAGAAAGAAAATGCCATACTCTGCTTTTATTGCATTCTACCATTCCAGTCCTATCCCTCTCTCTCCCCAGATACTCTACCCCACTAGGTTTTCAAGCACTGTCATCATCTCCAGGATATCCAGATCAGCTCTTCACAGTGCATGACTCCAGTCGTTGTGTCATACCATGAGCAGAATCCAGTCCCAGTCTGGAGCGAAGGGGAAGCCGTGCATCTGAGTGGTACTATAATGCTGCAGTAAGCGAGGCAGTGAATGGTGCTATCAGGAGAGAGGGAGGAACCCATCTCCCTTGCCCTGTTATTTAACCTGCCCATTATGCAATTAACTGACTTTGTTGTTGTTACACATATGCAAGGCATATACCCTTCCCTCTTCACCTTCCGATTCAAATGCTGTTACTCACTCCTGTAATCGTCCGTGCTCTCCCCAGGTCTGCATTTTCATTTGTACGATGCTGACGGTAAATTACAGAATCTCTGGTTTCATTGTTTTGCCACAGGAAAGACTAGAAGGTATTCCAGAGGGCAGATTTGCAGTGAAATAGTCTTTTCAGCACTTTCACTTCAGGTTCCTTTAAACATGGTGGCGGCTAGATTAAGATACAGCATCAATGTCAGTAGATTTCAAAAAGGCAGCTTTTCCGTTCACAGCTTTTGTGAAAAGCAGATTTCAACAGGAGCAATGGATGTTGGTAATTTGTACGTTTGGTTTCACTGGGCCCGTATCTTTCTCAAAGTGATTGCTGTGATGGTATTAATGGTGGAGGGAGGGAAAAGGATATTTCTGTTTATAAAATCCTGTTGCCGTACCAGCATTAAGCTGAAGATAGGAGAAAGAAAATCGGTATTTTGAGTCATCGGTAGGTCTTCCACTTTGAAGTAGTCTCACTCACTGTTCAACTACTTGAGCTTTGCAGAAGTTGATCCAGCACAAGTGACTGGACCTTATGGTTAACTGCATCAGGTCTAAACCTTATAGATGCTGTCACATCAGTCTGCAGTACATGAGCATTCCATTTCAGTCATGGCTGTTCACATGCAGAACTTGGCTTTATGTTCTGGAGAGAACTGAGGCTATCACAAGGCAAGAAGGGAGTGATCCAAACTACATCTAACATCTGATGGAGAAATCACGAGTTTTGTACGGGTCTGACACGGAGGACTTTTTTTGACCCAGTTTGATCAAGTGCCCATGAGCTTTTCAATGAACTGTAGCTAAGGTTTGAGTTCATAGTCTAGTCTGAGAAGGCAGCCTGTGGGGAGGAGGGGTGTTTGTTGGGTGTGTGTTTTTGTTGTTCACTGTAACAAATAGTTGACATACCTCTACCTGAAAACTGAAATTGGACATGAAAGTCAAATAAGAAATAAGCCAAAATATACACGCACAGAGGACGAGCTCAACTCATCCTTCGCTATTAATCCTGTGACAGTCTATGGAATTCCAGGAGGACAGATTTTGACTGGAGATCCGTTTAATTTCTGTTGAAATAATAATACTTTGCCCTGTCTCCATAGTAATATTAATGGGGCTTCCCAGTCAAGATTAAACACTTTCAGTCAAATGCATACAAACAGATCTTTCTACAACAATTGCGGTGCTTTTTTATTATTAATCTTGCTGTACCTCAGTGTTCGGTATCAAAAGAAAAAAAAAATGACTGCAATATACTAAATCTGGAATAGGTTTTCCAGTTTTCACAAAGTCCAAAAGATTGGATTGTTACTTTCTCTCTAGTGAGTCATGTAGTTCCTTTGTTCTAGTAGCAAAACAGATGCCTGTAGATAGTAGATACTAGGTATAGTAAATATTGTACCATTAGCCAAATTCCCTGCAGCTTCCAATTTATCTAACAGAAATATCTGTTATGGGTTTTGTTAAAGACCACATAAAGTCAATGGCAGGAAAGGTCCTCATTATTGGACTGATTTTGCTTATATTGACAGAAAAATGTCACATGATACTCAGGCTGTGCTTTCTATTCAACCATATCACTATAGAGGAATGTCAATAAAATCACTTTGTTATGGCATTGTGTGGACTGTCTATTACAAATATTTTGTGGAGGATATATTTTACTAGCATGGGTGGAAACTGGCACTAGTGGGAGTTCATGGACTTGCTCTTTCAGGATCTTATCCTTTCTGACCATGGCGTTCCGGCCCTTTCATTGCTTTTGTTCAGTTTCTCAAGGTACGCATCTAAAACTGGAGGTTCTCCAAAGAAGGGTGCGTAACCAAAGCCCCCATGACTATCCTAAGACCAGCCCTGCCTTGAAAGCACGTACATAAAAAACATCTGGACAAACAGAGAGACAAAAGAGATGTATATCCTACTTACACATACCCGCTTCTAGGTATAATTACTGCATTATAGGTATGAAATGCAAGCGCAAAGATGATTTCCTAATAGCATGTGCTGGGTCTGCATCAAGTGTTGACAGCAAATAAACAGCAAGATGCTCTGGCATTCTCAGTATGTCACACCCATTTCTCTACTGCTCATCGCTGTAGTATCTCAGGCATGTTTCATTAGCGCATTCCAGGATAGATTAGCACACCTCAGATACACAGTCAGCAGACACCTCGCTGACCATACCTGTTTTCTTACATAAATGGCACTTCATGAGGGATCGTGGTTCAATAGGAAGGATGGGAAAGCTTACATATGAGGAGTAGTTTTTATAAGGAGAATTACAAACTCCCAGGAGACACTCCAACGGAAATGTTAAGTGTATCTTGCACAAGACAAATCAGTAGCAAATGTAAAACTGTGAGTCTGTGACAAGTCTTGAGAGACCTTCTGCATCTGACACTGCATTTCATCACATGTGGAGGAGCACGGGTCCACAAGCCTGAGGCTCTCCTGCTGCAAGGATGTTGGTGGTGGCAACAGTAGCACCCACCCATGCACATGCTGAAGAAATCCGGGTCTCCCAGCTCAACTTTTATTCAAAATTTGGTGGTGCGATTGTGCGTGTGCACAAGGAGGAAGTGGGGGGAGAGGATGCTAAGCTACATTTCTCTGATTTTTTCACAGAGGAAGGAAGGGAGGAAGGGAAGGAAAGGAAGGAAGGGAAGGAATAAAGGAAGGAAGGTGGATTTACTAAAAAGCAGCAAGATGAGCTGCTGATCTTTAGGGTACAGCAGAGGTGTCAGTTTCTGCAGCATTTATGTGGCTGTAATTGCATCTTGACATCAGAACCAACTCTACGATATACATTACTGAACTTCTGTTAAAATACAGTCCACCTGAAGCCTCCATCTGTATATCAGATGCCTTTCTTGGCATCCTAACAAAACTCCATAATCCTATAGGATATTACAAATCCCTTCCCACCCTCTGGTAGCAAAGTCATAGGTTTTTGCTACAATGGACAATAAATCCTTGCAGCCTGATGTTCATTCTCATGTAAGAGGCCAAACCAGACAATAGCTGTCATTTCTGGAGAACAATGAAGAACAAAGCCACAAAGGATCTGCTGTGTCTCCTCTAATCATAAAGCCTTCTTGAGCTGCAAAGCCATGCTCTTTTATTATTTTTGAATTTAATTCTGGTAATCTTCAATATCAGTTTTGCCTGAAAATACCTGTCATGGATATATATCAAAATGAAGCGTGTGTCGCTTTGTCAGTTTAGTTCCTACCCTCTTGGAATTAAGTTTTGAAGAAAAAAAATTACACATTATTCTGTCTGAAACACAAACCAGGAGTCTTATTTATATCAGGCTTTGTTGTAAGCAGATTTACATTGTTTTAACTCTGGTGTAAATGAAGCTCATCCCCACAGTGCTATGCTACATCTCTTTGAGGTTGAGTAGAACACAAAGATGGCAACTAAAGATGTTTTTTCTTGAACTGCTGGCATGGAGGATTTCATATAATTGGCTCCTATGGTATAAGGAGATAGTGGAGCTGCATGGGAACGTTTTCTGTGTCAGTGATAAACAACAGTAATACTACAGTCACTTGCTTTCCCTTCTGTGATATGTAAATACACTTTAGGGATGTACCTTCAGCTTTTAAATGTTTCAGTATGAAAATAAAAGACTGGTTTGGGTTATTTTCTTTCCCAGTTACAAAATTCATCAGTTGTAAGGAAAAAGAAAAAAAAAAATGCTGTAAGCACTCTGTGGTGTGACACTGAAGATCTGTTCAGTCAGTTTCAAAATGGACCAGCGGTATAGGTGCCTAACCAGCGTGCCATGCAGAGTCAGCGTATTTAGGTAACAGCTTTTCAGGAATGCAGCTGGGACAGCACTGGAATCTGCTTGGGAACTTTGTTACAAGACTTCAGTACCTCTCAGGTACGTCTTGGATGTTAAATCTGACCAGTGACTTTTTAAGAATGACATCTTACTATCTAAGATTATATTTACCATGTGTGAGGGTATGGTTATGGACAGCTTTGGCATCTTTGGCAATTGAGCATAAACTCGCCTGCTTCTGGCAGGTAACTTAACAGCTTTAGTGATTCACGCATTGATCAATAGAACCGGGGCCTCAGCATTTAACCCCTAGTACTATGATATGTAAAGCACACAACGTGGCTTTCAAACATCATAATTGTGCTTCAGCTACATATTTCAGTCCACCTAATGTACAAACCAAACCAGGTTATCTTTCTGCCCTGGACACAGGTCTAAAATATGCAGTGATGCACCCTGGATTTTGTAAAATATAACTGACCTGGTTTGGAACAATGACTCAGTCTTTGGGACCACCTTGGCACTGCAATGAAACGGTGAAAGTGATCTGGGGAGCACCCACAAGAAGGTATGGGGATCCATATGATGTATTTTCCAACTCGTAAATGAATGTTATTATAATAAAAGTAAAACTCATCTTGAAATGGAAATTTCTGCAAAATATGAACCTGTGAAAGTATATGGAAAGGTAACTCTTAGATTCTCTGAGCACAAGTTCAACCATCTGTCCTGGAAATAACAAAATCAATGAACAAGAAGGAGGCACACATACTATGGCCACATGAGCAGCAATTTATATTCACTCACAAATATAAAAATTCAGTGAAGCTCGCCCTAATAATGCCTACTGCTGCCACTTAGTGGAGCTGTGCTCTCCTTCCCTCATTTGGAAAAATGAAGATTTCGTTGTTGTAGGTTGTAAGACACCTCAGTTTGCACAAATGTGTAGCATAGGGCTGTTTTTCTGTGGTGCCTGGTACTTAGAGCTCTTGTTTAAGTGCCTTTACGTGGTGACAAGAAGCACTTAAGAATACAGGAGTGAAGCACCTCAGGTAAGGAATGTGTATTCTTCCTTTCCTGCTGCCTCATATATAAAACAATCACATCAAGAAATAAGTAGTTCAAAAAACCAAGGTTCCTTTGAGCTTAAACATCCTGCAGAAACTCCAGCCTGTCCTGGAATATTAGTCCTGTTCTAGCTCAAACTACAACACAGCAGCAGAAGATCATGTCTTTCTATCACTATGGAAGCTGAAAGGATGAATTTAGCACCTGAAAAACAATCTTAAGTTCTGTGTGCTGAGCTACGGATGGTTAGATTTCAAATTTCTGTTATAAATAGACCATGATAGTGATGATTATTTAGGTAACTCTTCCATCATGTACAAGTTGCCTGAATACATTCATATGGGGAAGAGGAATGTCCTGTGAAGATCAGACTAGTCAGACATATAACTGGGCAAAGCTCATGTCCCTGTGCAACGTGTCTGATCCGCCTCTTCAGGGCAGAATAGAAATCCCTCTTTCACTCCAGTGCATGCAGGCATAAATTTAAAAGGACTCTTTTTAAACAAAGTACCCTTGCTGCTGTCTTCCATCTCACCTCCTCCTTAGCTTGCAGGCCAAACACAGCTCATGAAAATTAATTCCTTAGATGCTGCTGGCAGAAAAGAAAAAATATATTGAAATATAAACCAGTTCCTGTTATCTGTACCAGCAGAAATCAAGGCTTGTTATGCCAACTGAGCACAATCAAGCATACAACAGCTAATAATATTTCTGTGACTGAAGCCAAATATCCAGATAGCAAAAAAAAAAGCGTATATATTTTATCAGTAGGTAACATACAAGCGTAACCAGCCTAGATATATCTGTTAGCTTATCTCTACATAAAGCAAGCATTGTTTATATCCACATATGTTTCTCCCTGTGCGGATAGCACATGCGAGCTTAGGCTGCAGCATTTAAGACTAAGATCAGTGCTGGTTTAATACACGGGTGAGTCATAAAGCTTATGTGTATTCTTTCTACGGGGAGAATTTAAATTAATACAGCACACATCAGCTCAGTGATATTCTGGTACAACAGAGCAAATCATAGTCTGTGCTGTATGGCCAGTGCACAGTACAGTGGGAAAAGGTTCACTTCGATCATTTCTCAAGGCGGTAAAGCACAATTTTTTCTTTTTGTCATTGTCTTCCTATTCTGTGCATAATTCCTTTTAAGAATGCCACCAGTCAATCTCCCTGATGTATTAAGGCACTGAACTTCTGACATTGTTGGCATTTTCTGTGCTATGGAAGAAAAACAGATAAGCTTCCATGCTATATGGAGTATAAGTCCTTCCAGATAGTAAGAAGCGATATAATCAAGAGTCTCCGTAAATTAGATACAAACACGTTAAACTTATCTGACTTGGATTACTCTATGTGGAAAAAAACATAAGACCGTGTTTTGTTTTATGCAGAACCAGCCACTAGACTTTTAAAGACATTAAAGAATCTTAAGTTTATCATCTATTTTAAAATATGGCCAGAGAACCTTAAATATCCTAATGTCTTTTGAGAAATTCCAACATCCAGAATCAGTATTTCCACTCCTTCCCATACATTTTTTTTGCAGGTTTCTCACCCTCCTAGGAAAATGTGATTGCGAAAGTCAGTAAAAAAGTAGAAAAAAATCACAAGAATTAAGTATCTGAAACATTCAGTTAGGATTAACATACTCTTTAAGAAACAGTCTGTTTTTTCAGGCAACAACCTTTTCTCTGCAGTAAATGCCTCTGCTACACACTTTCAGATGTGACAATTCCTTTACCCTTGTTTAATCCCAATTTTATTGTTGAGCAGAAACAGTCTGGCCCTGTTACAAGTTATACCATGCTCTGAGTGGAAAGCCTATCAATACCATGTCTTGAATTCTCCATTATATGCTAGTTCTGGAATTTATTCTAACTACTTTTTCTGCACATCGGATTTGGCAGTAAGTGAACGAGGAAATTCCAGAAAAATGCCTTGTGAGCAATTGTACTCCCACCCCTGATCAATGAGCAGGGCTTGGGCTGAATCCTTTCCTGTTTGTTGTTCTGTTTCCTCATCAGTCTCTTCTCCTCCGGGCCCTTCCAACCCAATCTGTTCTATCAACCCCTTCCGAAGATTCTGTGACAGGCTGGTGATGTGAGCGGAGTGCAGACATTTCTCAAACCTCTTCCATTTACTCGTGAAAAATCCGTGGGATAATTTCTAGTGGCGTGGATAAATGGGTGGCTGGGAGGCAGCTCCCGCACACCTCATAAGGACGCGGGGAGCTCAGGCATGAGTGGAGGAGAGGAGCTGAACACGCCCCAGACGTGGGACAGTCTTAACTGGAGATGGTGCCTCAGACACCACGGAAGCCACGGTGCCCTTCGGTGGGCTCGCCCGTATTTGTCCCTTTCGGAGGTGCCGCTGCCCCTTTTTGTCCTCCCTTCCCTTCGCCTTTCGCCCCGGAGTCCCCGCGACGGGCCCGGGCGCGATCCCTTTCCCCCACCCACAAGGCCGTGTCTTTCCGGGCCGGCTCTGGCG
>VWZY01010420.1:16144-45714 GCA_013399075.1 Chloroceryle aenea
GCATGTTAGGGGACAAAAGCCCGGGGGGAAATATTGCCAAAAGTCGTAGCTCATCCTGGGAAGAACCAGGGCACAATGTCACTAGAAGGGACTTGGGTGAAAACCCATAGGAAATCAGGCTTCATTAGTTCCGCTCATGGGGGGGAAAATGCTTGGAGAGTGCAAAGCATATGTGCTTCAAAAGGCTGCTGCCTCATTCCGTAGTTGAACAGGAACTTTCAAGTGTATTGAAATACAGCTGCTAGAAAAAACAGGTTAATTTAGGAAAAAAACAAAAAACTTGATTAGAATGGCTACTCTCAAAAGGAAATTATTTAAAGTTGCTTAGGGTTAACAAAGATTTATTAAATGAAATTTTGGGCTAGTCTTCACAGCTTTATTTTACTGTCCAAAAATCAGAATGTTCTCACACAAATCTTACCGGCTTGATGTTTAAAATCATACTTAACTTTAATGGATGTTTTAGGGTGCCACTTCTCCTCAGCTCACTCAGACTAAAGTGTTTTCAGACTGTGCTAGCTTGAGTTAGGTGAGTTTGAAGTAGCATAACCTTTGCGGAGGACAAGACACCAATTGCTTAACTTTCCTTCCCCTTACCATCTGTGCTTAAGCTGTAATTGTACTGTAAAATGGGGAACAATGTATTTTGTATTACCTACAGATTCTTTAAAGAATAGAATATAATTCTATTTAGTTGCTTAGCTCTTCCCTCTGCAAAAACCTCCAAACTGCACACAAGGTCTTACAAGACTATTATTTATTTGTTCAGTTAACTGATGGAGTGTTGCACTCTTCTTTTTTATGTAAAACCAGGAATGTTGTACGTATTGAAAATAATCATTTGGGTACAGAAAATAAAACCTGAAATGCTAGAGCTGGATTGGAGGAAGGCATAAATGACAGGCTTTGCTTCCTCCTCACTGGAAGGAAACAGTCATCTTAAATGATTGCTCTAAAAGAAGCAATTTTTCTGCTAGCAAAATGTATGCAGCACATACATGTAAATGTAGGTCAAGCTGATTCTCCTTATTCCTAGTTTTTTATTAAAGCAGACAAGTTAATTTTCCACCAAGAGCAAGCACTTTAATCATCTGAGGAGAATGAACAGAATAAGGAAATACTCTTTGCTTTTTGCTAGTGACGTGCCTGTAGTTTCATGTGCAGATAACCCTCTCTCTCTCTTTATTTTTTTTTNAGTTGCAAGTAGCTGGTTCCACCATATGAGAATAAATTTACATGAGTAAATTATTCATGACTGCAGAAATGGAGTTCCCCCACCTTACTCTTTGTAAATCAGAAAGGGGGAAGGAAGGGGTAAAACATCACATTTTAGAAAAAAATATTGAGTTATGTAATAAAGTGCATATAGTTTAGTGTATCTTGGAAAAGTTTTCTGAACTCTACAAAAAGTATCTTTACAGGTGTTGCTGTTATTCCTGCATTGGTTTGCAGGTCATTTTTAAAGTAATTGCTACAGTAAGGTTAAATCTCTGTTTCTCCGAGCCTATGACAACCACAATTAGCTGCTGTGACACAAATATTCTTGCTTATCTGATTTGACATTTGTTTTGTGATTTGGGGCTTTTCCTTTAAGCCATAATGTATGCCAGATGAAACAATGCTAACTCTGTTGTCAATCTGAAGAGATGACATTGAGCTTCTTTGTAATCAGTTATGATTTTTCTTAAATTATAATTATTGAATGCAACTCTTGTCAGGACTGAGAACTACTTCTGGTTTCCTATTACTGTCTCCCTCCAAACCATTTTTATTTGTGGGCACACCAAGCTTTTCCTCTCAAAATTGTTCTTCCTTCAGTGCAAGGTTCTCCTTGCTAGCTCTTGTCAATACAGCTGAACTAGCAGTGCTCTGATCTGATACCGGTTTTGCCATTTGATCAATTCTTTTATAAGGAGTTCTGAAAAGCAAGGCTGAAGCGTATGCAATGGGTACTTTATAGGAAAGCTTGTTTATATCTTTCTCATCTACTAGTCTGTCTCTATCAAAAAGAAATTCTTTACAAATTTAGCTTTTGGCTTAACCACACAGTGGATGGTATCTTTGGATTGTAGGTCTGAAATTCTCAGGCATGAACTTAGATCACTGCATAGTGATTGGTTCCATTAGCCACAAACATCAGGTTTGTCAAGTTCGATCTTTTGGAGGACTGTGTTCAGAAAAGATGAGTTCTACAGGCAGGAGTTATAATAGCTCTAATTTTAAGTATAAAGAATCCAGGCAAGATTCTTGGTCTTAAACAACTAAGAATTAGTATTTGTCGGCAGCTGAACTCCTGTGTAACCTGTCCTTTTAATTACATCACCTCTCAGGCTTCTGGCCAGCTCAGCTAAACAGGACATGTGTGGCCACACACAGTGGTAGCTCTTGCTGGTTCTTGCTGCCCTGTGAATACTGTTTTATTTCCATAGTGACTAATGTGCCATGAATTGGCAACATTGGTACTCATTAGACTAATTAACTTGCTCCCAGATAGATTTTGTATTGAATTCAAAGCAATGCAGTGCTTTTTGAAAGCTGTATTATAAAGATTTCAAACTGTAGGAAAGTACTTCCTCTAGGTCCTTCACTGGTGCTAGAATTAAAAGCATTTGACACTGTGCTAAGGTGACGTTTAACCAGAAGGAAACTGCATTCAGAGACTGTTTAAGGAAAACAGAGAAGGCTGAACCCGGTAGTCTATATTTTTGGTATAAAGGCTTAGTATCTACCGGGCATTAAGATAACTTGCCAGTAAAGGGCTTACCTGTTACTTTCTCAACTTATTTTTATATGTTGGGTGTTATCAGCATAGTTGCTAGGGGTTTTTTTTTACCTGCTTTGGTGTTTTGTTTCGTTTTTTTTTTTTGTGCTAAAAACTTCAGCAAGGATTTTAACACTTTTGATAGATTGTAGAATCATAGAATAGTTTGAAGTGGAAGAGACCTTAAAGATCATCTGGTTTTAACCCCCCTGCCATGGTAGGGACATCTTCCACTAGACCAGGTAACACAAGGCCCCATCCAACCAGGTCTCGAACACATCTGTTAATGGAGCATCCACGGCTTCCCTGGGTAACCTCTTCCAGCATCTCGCCACCCTCAGACTGAAAGACTTCTTCCTTACATCTAATCTAAATCTGTCCTCTTCCAGTTTGAAGCTATTAAATGCATAACTTTGTATTGTACACAGATCATAGATGCCTTCTTTCGGAATAACTTAAAATCCTTTTCAGTGGCTGCAGAGTCGCTCTCTGTAGTGGTTAGGATCACAATACTGCAGGGATGTTTGTACTTTTAGCTGCAAGTGTCATCATCTTCTTAGAAATCTATATAAAACTAACACTGTCCTTGCAATATTTTATGGACTGGGGCATTGTTAGGATGTTTCTGTGTTTCCTAATGAGCTGTCTCTATGTATACATTTGTTATTTCTTCCAGTGTGGTTTTTGATAGTTGAGTGCCAGGTACCCAGCAGGTTGCTGGCCTTAAAGTATCTATTCCTCCTGTGGTAACTCCGTATCAATTAACACCTTTTATGGGGATCTTTTCTCCACACCTTCCTAGTGCTACAAATTCCAATAATACTATTTTAATGCATTTACAAAGCTGTAACGGTGCCTTAATGTATATACTGGTAATTAAGAACTTTCTCCACAAAAAATTGCATTCAGGACAACGAAAGCACATTCTTAGTGTTTGCCTTTACAGACATTTGGACTGTGCTCTGATCTAATCTTAATACACATTGTGCTGTAGATTGTGCATACTTACACAAGCTGTTATTCCTAGAGGAATAACCGTGGCTGCGGCCACAGCCATCACAACTCTGATTATTTCAGCGAGATTGCCAAGTAAATACCCACTCTGTGGGTGCTTATTTGACTTCATTCATTTAGACTGGGTAATTTTGAAACAAATGCCTGTTAAAAGCAAGCTGACCACAACTTTTAGCAGTTACATTTCACAGGTAGCAATCTGCCAATAGGTTGGGAGCTGTGATAATGAAATCTTTGACATGAGCTTAATTAGTTAATTCTGTGAACTTCAGCCTGGAGATAAGAAGCAAAGCCCATGTAATTATATTCCAAACTAGATAAGGACTCTTGTTTTGGTTTCAGCAACCATACAATAAGTAGAGAGCCCAAATAAAGTTTTATTCTTATAAAGCTGCAGGGATAGCTTGAATTTTTACATCTAAATAAAAAATATTTTGATGAATGTTAGATCTGTACAGTAAGAACTAAAATATTGCTGTACTGCAAAGTATGAGACTTCATCATTGCATTGGATGGCAGGTATTAATAGACCTTTCCAACCTAAGAATCAGTACTGTGTGAACAAGCCTGAGTGGAGCAGGTGGTGTGGGACTATCACAAGGAAGTTTAGAGCAGACACTTAAGTTCAGAATGCTGGGAGGGAAGTCTTCTGACATCAGTGCTGCAGTGGGGTTTTCGCTAGCCTGCTGGCTTGGTGTAGCTCGTCGCTTGCCTGCGTCTTGTCAGAAGTGATGCTCATTAATGCGGGGGGAAAGCATCAGGCTTAATTCTGCCCAGTGTGTGTTTGTATTCACGCTCTTGTTGCAAAGTTTGTTAGAACATTTTATTTTATTAAAAATGCTATTAGAAAAATTATTTTGGCCGAGCTGCTTAATTTTTTTTTTTTAAATCATCCACGTCCTTACTTATACAATGACACTAAGAATAAAGGATTTTGGGAACTGTTAAATGATCAAAAAGGTCTGGCTGTTATAATTTGAGACATACCATGGTTAAAATGCAAAGTGCCATATTTGAAAAGTCAGAGTGGAGTCTGGACATTGCTTGGCAAATGGAGCTGGATTTCAAGCAGCTAGTCGGCAAGAGTGCTGGTTACTGTTGCCTTGGATATGGTGGGATGCTTTAGAGAACAGTAACTGTGTTATTGTGATGTAGTCATAGAAAGCATAAAATGTCTATTTGTACCCTTCAGTTTTGCCAGCTTTTTAAATGAAAGGTAACCTAATTTTCCAAGCTAGCTCAGCCTGCCCATTCTGTATTTAAAAAATCCATGTTCCTTGAACTGCTGGGCTTTTTAATGCCTTATTTTTCATGGAGATTGTTACCTTCTGGGTTGTGGTGTTCCTAACTTTTAAGTGTAGGCATTATCACTCAACATGGCATCTTCCTAAGTTTAGAATATATTTTAAATGTATCCATTAATAGTGATTTAATTAAAATTTCCTGAAATGTTAATTTATAAGTGCAATACTGAAGTTGTTACTGAGGGGCTTAATTAAACTATCAATTCTTCTTCAATTTCAGGGGGAAATTTGCAGTGGTGAAGAAGTGTATTCAGAAAGACACTGAACGAGAGTTTGCAGCAAAGTTCATGAGAAAAAGAAGAAAGGGCCAAGACTGTCGGATGGAAATAATCCATGAAATTGCAGTCCTTGAGCTGGCACAATGCAACCTGTGGGTCATTAACTTGCATGAAGTTTATGAAACTGCAACAGAGATGATTTTAGTCCTGGAATAGTAAGTACTAGAAATAATTCATCAATAACTCTCTACAGTATTTGCATAAAACTAATGATGTAAAAATATTCTAGATCAATATGAATAATGTGAAAATATTTTATTGCTTGACTGTTACACTTGGTTGAGTTCAGAAAGAAGAAAGATTAGTATTACAAATAGTAACTACTGCAGATTATAACAAATTTCTCCAATTATGTAGTACCTTTCAAAGCTGAACTATAATTTATGTAGTTAAAATCTTTAGTGAAATATGAACTGTGTACACTGCCTACTTGTAAAAGAGGAAAAGGAAATAAGCAATGCATATCTGTTCAAAAACTGAAGTTTATTTCACTGACAAGGTGAAATTTGGGATTTTTTTTACCAGTTATGAAAAAGGTATTGAAAGCAACATCATTGTTAAAAAGAAACTTATCAAAACCCCCTATGATCTACAGTGAAAACCCCTCTAAATCATTATCTTTTAAGGGAAGAAAGAGTAGGAAGATTCAGACCTAGAATACTTTCTTTTGGATGCTCTTTAATTTGTGACTACACTTGTCTGTTTTTTCCACCTTCAGTTTGTCCCAATGAGCATTTCTGCAGCTGTAGTGACTGAGTGTTCATCTAATAATGCCAGTGGCTTAGATATTTGACATCTAAGTTCCACGAGCCAGTCAAATGCTTGTTGCTGTTGAACTCTAAAGATCTTGTTCAAGCCCTAAGGATTTTTAGTAATTAGGAGAACTGTGAGGCTCAGTAGTTCAGAGTGACTTTAACCTCTCAGCTAAGCCTAGTTTATACAGCTCTTTTTTTGCTTGATGACAAAAAAGGATTGGTGAGCAATCTTGTGTCCCATCTGATCTCATTTAGAAGTCAGAAGAAATTGTATCTTTAAAGTGCAGTGAAATGGCACGAGACTGTGTATGCTAAGGCAAACTTCCTTCTAGAGTATGTTTTTTTTATCTTCTTTGTACTCATATGGGATTCATGATTTATGAAATATTCAAGTATCTGTTATAATGCAAGTGACAGAGCTGTTGGAGTTTTAACTGCTGCTATTGGAGACTCATAAATACATGCTTTAAATGCTAGCAGCACAGATCTAACTGCACTATAGTTTAAATTTCTGGATTGTGTAGGGATATGTCATGAGCAGTAGGATCCAAAGCTAAGATATGAGCAACAGGTTTTGTGATAACTTTAATATAGTAGTGCTAGGTTGTTTGGGTTTTTTTCAGAACTCAATTGTCTTACAATTGCAAAACTTTTTTTAATCCGAAGTATTAACTAAGTTGTTCAGTAGTCACCAGGCTGTTCAGTAATTAGCAGCATTATTGGTTTTATATGCAGCAGTCATACCTCGTTTCAGATAAATAGCTGTGTGTTAGAGTTGTAAATTACAAAAACAGTCTTTCCCTGTCTTCAGCAAATGTATTTGGATGATGCTTTAATGTCAGCATGTTCTAGAGACGTGTTGCAACAAAACAGGTATGAATGTCAGTAAATTTCTGACATTCTGTATGCAGAGGAGAGCATATCTAGACTGAAAGCTTCTCGAGGGCATTCCAGTTTCTATCAAGCTTGATGGTCTGTGTGGCAGATCCTTATCTTGGGAAGGAGAAAACCAAGTACTTAATTGTTGGCCACTAGCTTTATCTGCTGAGGTTTTAAACTTTCTTATCTTGATGTTGAACCTGTCATAAGCGGTGAAGGGACACCTAGTGCTTTGCTTTCATGAAGAGAAATATTCATGTTACATGGAGGGTTGTCTTTCAAGCAGTATCAGGTTTTGTCAGGAAACAAAGTTGGCCACTAACTGTTAATATTAAGTGTTAAGCAATGAGGCATTACAGTGTTGGTTTCAGCTGCAGGATAGCAACTGGTAGCTGTCTGGATCCACCCTAACAACAGCCTCTAACTTTTGGTTGTTGCCACAAGACCTCAAAGAGAGGATATTAAGTAGAAGTTGAAGGGATAAGTAAGTCTGAAGGGGTAGTAGGTAAAGCCTGGAATTAATCCGTGAGTCAGTTGTGTGTCTGCATTTCAGTGAAAAAGGAATGACTGAAAAAGGAAACTGGACTGTTACTGACAAAGGTAGAGAGATGCAGTCTGGAAAAACTGAAACATCAGATATCAAACTTGCTTTTTGCCTTTTTTTAAGTTTTGGGCTCAATATGTGTATGCAATTTACCAACCTTTTCCCAATTTGCTTTGAAAAGAAAGAGTAACAGTGTCTGGTGCATAAGAAGGGGTGTGTTTTATAAGTGTTCATCACCATATGCTTATACATCTGAAGAGGGGAGAGTTTGTAATAGTGGGTTAGGCACTGCAGGAACATGTGTGGGTAACTTCAAAATCTAATCCCTGATTTTTCGGTTTTTGTTTTGTTGTTTGTTTTTTTTTTTTGTGAGGAGCTTCTGAACTGAGTAATTACCTGCCAGGGCCTTGTGTAGATAGAGTAGACATTTGTGATGTGTACTGTAAAAAAGAGCTGTCTATCATCTTGAAGACAGGTGAGGATTTATTTGATATGCTGGATGAAGTGCTTTTTTCACCTGTAATTATTTGGACCTGGATTATGTTACTATGTATATTGTCTTTGACATGACTTTTTGTCCTATATACTGGAGGAGTGCCTGGTTAATTAAAATCACTAATTAGAAATAACTGTGCTGCTCCAATATTTGCTAATTACTCTGAGACAAGATACAAAGTTGTTCTAGATGGCAGTCTCAAATCAAGTCAGGAGCCCTTCAAAAAGTTTTAGGGGAATACTTCTTGAATGGTGTCAGTCACCTTTTGGTTGTATTTTATTCAGTTCTTGGGATGCCTGATTGGAAAGGTTAAGAAAAAAACAAAAAGCCTGAAAACCAAAAACTGCAGTATCTACAACTTAGTGCATTTGGATGCATCTCTTCCCATGTATCCTCTCATCACATATGGATTTGCAGTTTTCATAGGCTTTGGGTACATTAGTGCATTAGGGCAGCCTTACACTGGAAAAATTCTCAGTAAATTCACTTGCTTACTTGCTTAATGGTATGCCTAGCCAAGGAAAGGAGTGTATGATTGTCAGCTGTCGTGAACGTGAACCTTAGCTGACAGAGCCACAACCATCTTGGTGTGATTTTGTAGTATAAGCTCCATGTACAGAAAGCAGGTGAGTTTCTACTTATCTTCCAAATGCAACCCTCAGAAGAAGGGCTTAAGAAGACACAGAGTAAATTTTTGGCTCTTGTAGGTTGTGTATGGTCTTGCTCAGCATTTTAAGTCAAGTGTATTCTAGGAATTTATCTACGTATCTGTACTCTGAGGATTAGTACTTCTGAGTCTTTCAGAAGACTATCTTTGCCTGATCCTTTAAAGGTAGGGGAATGTTTAAGTTTTTCAGATGCACTGAAATAGATTTGTTCAAACCTTTTCAAACGATACACTAAATGACTGTTACTGCATTTTAAGTGCACTTGAAAGAAGTAGGATGATGAATTCCACACAGTGCATTTTTAAGGTGTGTTTTGAGTAAGATAAGCTGTCTCCTTTGAATTTAAAGTCAACATAACTGTAATAAAGAGTAATGCCTTGGACTTCCAAATGACTTTTAGCCATCTTATTACTGCTTATTAGTGTAATAGCATACTTTTAACTGATGAAGAGCAGTTGGATTTCACTTGAAACAATTGAGAAGTTAATAGCACAACAGCAGTTTCATAAATAAAATATCTAAAGATTCCTGGTTGCTGTGGCTTTTAAATTTGGAATGAATTCTTATGTCTTTTCTTTTTGTAGACCTAGCTAAGGGGGGGTGTACTAGAGAAATAATGCATTCCGAGTAACACCAAAACTAAAAATGTTGTGTGCTCAAATATTTCTTTATCCATTTAGTTCAGGTTAAGGTAGCTTGTTTTCCTAAGGACTTTCTTGTCCAAAGGACAGTTCTTTGCTTTTATCTCTGATGAACATGTTCTCTAGAGGTGGATTGGGGTGCCCAGTGGCTTGCAAAGTTATTTTGTAATGACTGTAAGAAAAGCTGCAGCTTAATAGCAAATGTGTTCACGGAGGAAATATGGGCAAATGTTTTAAAACACCAGAGAACACCTGGTTTGCATGCATACAGAAACCATAACACTGACATGCCCAAGTTCAACAAGGCCAAGTGCCGGGTCCTGCACTTTNCATGATATAGTAATTGGAGTTGGATCAGGGGTTGGACTCGATGATCTTGGAGGTCTTTCCCAACCCAATCTATTCTATGATTCTATGATAATACTTTATAGTGGGTATTTTAATGCCTTCTGTGTTTTGCTTTATTTTGTTTTCCTGCACTCTAGCTAGGAAATACAAAGCTGAGTTGAAAGTATAGTTAAGGAGCTTACCAAAATTTGGCATAGGTGTGCAGGAGAATCTGTTTGGAGTTCATTCTGACATTGCGCTTCCAACCACTGTGACTGGGTTGGCTCACAGCTAGCTGACTGTTTTGCTTAAGGGAATTATTCATGATCACTCCCCAGCAACAATACACAAAGCAGTCTTGCAGTAACAGATTTCCCCGTGTTCTTGTAAAGTGTTGGTAGTTAGGTGTTTGAGTGTAGTAATCTTTGGATAGAATGAATTGTCTGGAAGAAGTTGTTCTCTTTGCCTTCCAAATCACTAAATTGACCAAAAAATTAAACATTGCAAGCGAAACCACCTTTCCATGTGAAACTTTATGTAAAGCTAAATCTGCCTCTGGTAGATGGGAATGTCTGTGTGTCGTAAGTTCGTTCTGACGTGGGTCTGCATGTGTAAGAGCCGTATCTGCTTGTCTTACTCCTAAATGCTGGTGAACTGAGGCATTTTCAGAAGTATTGGGAGGTACTTAAATACGTTTTTTTAAAAGAAGTTTTCTGGTGCTGTCGTTTGATTTCAGTGATGAGACATTGTCTACTTCAACTTTTATTGCCTTGACTTTTAACACATTTAATTCAAAGTTCGTTTAAGTGTGGTATTAAAATTCTAGGTTTTTCTAGGTAACTTCTAGCTACCTTAGCTTGGTGCCAACTTCAATGTTAATTTGTTTATTAATGTAACTTAATTTACAGATGTCTACCAAGCAGACGTACAGCAAATGGATTTACTAGCCCCTCCCTTTGCTTATTTTTCAGCTGGATTGATTAAAATTAAAATGTGATCCCTGGCTGACAACAGGTTTTTGGGTATAAATTCGATTTCACAGAGTTAAATAGCAGAAGTATTGTGTTGCTGATTTTAAGTGGCAGGGCTGTACCGGCAAAATCCCAGGGTTGGTGCTGCAAAACATATTCTGTTAGTAATTTTGGTACTAGATCTTATCACTATGTGCATTATAATTCACTGCTACAAGGAATTAAATCCTACTCCCAAGTAGCATTTTGTGGCATTCTTAAAGTAGAAAGTTTCATTTCTTGATTACAGTAGATTTTTTTTTATCCTTATCTTGAAGATCCAGTTGATGTTGCTTTTTTAAAGGAGTTTGTCTTAGAATACTAAAATACATTAGCCCATGTCCATTAAAGAAAATCCATTAAAATCTGAATCCAGTTCGAAGGAAATGTTACTTTTTCCTTGAATTAAATAAAAATCTTAAACATGGGATAGCATCAGGTGTATCCAGCTTTTCTAGAGGAATTAAAGTATTAGTACTCCTTTGAAAAGATGTGATTCTTGAGCTCTATCATATTTGATAAAGAATGAAGAAAAATAATTATTTAATGGACTTTGCTTTTTTTAAAAGAAAATCTTAGTTTAATAAATCAAATTGTACTGATGTACCAATTAGCCAGTGTAGAGAACAGAAATGTAAAAACTCTTCAGAAAAAAATCTAACCCTCTTTAATTTATTTTTTTTTCTTATAAGACAATCTGCGGGGAGAATTGTAAAAAACTGTAATGAGAATTATCTGGGAAAGAAAAAAAACTTCTTTATAAACAGTGAGGCATTTTAAGATATTAGGACTGTAGCATCAAAATTAGTATAAGCAAAATGAAAACTTGAGTATATTTAAGTGTCCTTTTTCCTAGGGTACACAGTGCAAATGCAGCATTTTTGTAGGGCTCCCATTTGCTGTTATTCTTGTTCAGTACATCTGTCTTCTGGATTGCCTAGGTAATACAGCTTCTTAGAAAAGAGCAAGGACAGGCAGAGTAGACGGCTGTGCATCAGGAAAGATTAACTCTTGGGCAAAGTCAGTCATGTCTGGTGTGTCACAGCTTGGGGTAACTGGAGAAGAAGCTGCCCTCAGGGATTTCACTGTCTTTCACTAAGGGGTAATAATAGAATTCCATGCAGAACAAAGTGTCTATGTGTTGATTCACAGCAGTTATTCAACAATCCATCTGCAGAATGGCCCAGTTCTAATGTTCTTATGCCCATTCTTGCTTTAAGATGGATTCTCTGCTCTACTTGTGTTACTTCTGAGGCTATATGGTTGTGTAAACCAATCTGAGTTCTCTGGAGTCATTGCTCTACAGAGATTGTACTGCATGTGACTTCAGAGTACTTTTAAAAAACATTCTTCTTTAGTTATTTTTATACTTTTTGTTACTTTGTTATTTAAGCATATATAAACAAAAGATAAGGAAGCAGGCTGAGAGATAAAATTTTCAAAACTATTTTTAGATGAAAGCCATTTATCAGCTTAATGCATCCCTGTGTACCAGATACTTCACAAACAATTCAATTATAGCCATTGCATTTAGTCGTTTGAGTATGTACAAAGTGTCTTGAAGAGGATTGGGGGTGGGGCTGTTTTGCTTTGTGTTTACCAAGGCTTACCTTGGCCAAATTTCCATGTAGTTCCATAGGAATGGCATGCTGTTTATGTAAACACTCCCCTTAAATGTGGCACTCAAAGCATAGTCTATAGTGTTTCCAAAATAGTCCTCAAAATTTCTGTACTGTTCATATTCTCTAACCTAAAGGATTAATATCTCTATTCTCTCCAAAGCTACCACACTGCAGAGAGGTCTTCCTAGGCTGTAAAAGCTTTGNTTATTATATAATATTATAATAAATAGTGCAAGTTAAAAAAAAAAAGGCTACTGTGACTTAGTCTTTGAAATAACAAAATTCTTATTGTTCCATAGTGCTGCTGGAGGTGAAATCTTTGACCAGTGTGTGGCTGAAAGAGAGGAAGCCTTCAAAGAAAAAGATGTTAAGCGACTTATGAAGCAGATCTTAGAAGGAGTTTCATTCCTGCACAGAAACAATGTGGTTCATCTTGACTTAAAGGTGAGATTGTGGCTGTATTTTTCTCACCAATGTCTTACCTGCTGACTTTCTTATTGGTCACATCATACAAATGCTGATTTGTAATTAACACAATTTTTATCCAGTTATTCCTTGAATGATAAAATCTGTTCGATGGGGATGCAGTAGGCACCAGGGTCGCAAGCATTTTGGATGTTTCTATGATTATGTCAAACTCCATCTGATTCAGTGAAATTGAATTAATTCAAAAGTGGATTTGTGTCACACCTTAAACTGCAAATGAGTGCTTTTGGTAAGACCTGACTCATTTTTCAAGTGCAGTAAAAATGCTTGGGTATTGCATGGCCCAAAATAGGTTTGGCTTTTTATTAACTTGAATTTTAATGAAGCAGAAGAATGTCAGAGACACTGGTGGTATAAATTCAGAATGAAGCATTCGTACAGGACAGGTAGGCAGTATATTAATGAGTTAAATACATTTATAATACTGTCCTGGTTTTGAGTAGGACAGAGTTAATTTTTTCCTGTTAGCTGGTACAGTGCTGTGGGTTTGATTTAGTATGAGAATAATGTNACAATCTGCGGGGAGAATTGTAAAAAACTGTAATGAGAATTATCTGGGAAAGAAAAAAAACTTCTTTATAAACAGTGAGGCATTTTAAGATATTAGGACTGTAGCATCAAAATTAGTATAAGCAAAATGAAAACTTGAGTATATTTAAGTGTCCTTTTTCCTAGGGTACACAGTGCAAATGCAGCATTTTTGTAGGGCTCCCATTTGCTGTTATTCTTGTTCAGTACATCTGTCTTCTGGATTGCCTAGGTAATACAGCTTCTTAGAAAAGAGCAAGGACAGGCAGAGTAGACGGCTGTGCATCAGGAAAGATTAACTCTTGGGCAAAGTCAGTCATGTCTGGTGTGTCACAGCTTGGGGTAACTGGAGAAGAAGCTGCCCTCAGGGATTTCACTGTCTTTCACTAAGGGGTAATAATAGAATTCCATGCAGAACAAAGTGTCTATGTGTTGATTCACAGCAGTTATTCAACAATCCATCTGCAGAATGGCCCAGTTCTAATGTTCTTATGCCCATTCTTGCTTTAAGATGGATTCTCTGCTCTACTTGTGTTACTTCTGAGGCTATATGGTTGTGTAAACCAATCTGAGTTCTCTGGAGTCATTGCTCTACAGAGATTGTACTGCATGTGACTTCAGAGTACTTTTAAAAAACATTCTTCTTTAGTTATTTTTATACTTTTTGTTACTTTGTTATTTAAGCATATATAAACAAAAGATAAGGAAGCAGGCTGAGAGATAAAATTTTCAAAACTATTTTTAGATGAAAGCCATTTATCAGCTTAATGCATCCCTGTGTACCAGATACTTCACAAACAATTCAATTATAGCCATTGCATTTAGTCGTTTGAGTATGTACAAAGTGTCTTGAAGAGGATTGGGGGTGGGGCTGTTTTGCTTTGTGTTTACCAAGGCTTACCTTGGCCAAATTTCCATGTAGTTCCATAGGAATGGCATGCTGTTTATGTAAACACTCCCCTTAAATGTGGCACTCAAAGCATAGTCTATAGTGTTTCCAAAATAGTCCTCAAAATTTCTGTACTGTTCATATTCTCTAACCTAAAGGATTAATATCTCTATTCTCTCCAAAGCTACCACACTGCAGAGAGGTCTTCCTAGGCTGTAAAAGCTTTGTCAAATGTTTAATAACTGGAAATGTCATGATTGGATGTTACTGCCTGTTGATCCAGAATCACAGAGTGGTGGGGAACACTGAGGATCATCTAGTCCAACGCCACTGCTATAGCAGGGTCATCAGATCAGAACAGGCTGCCCAGGGTGGTGTCCAGGCAGGTTTTGAAAGTCTTCAGAGAATGAGATGCAACAATCTCTCTGGGCAGTGTGCTCCAGGGCTCTGGCACCCTGAAAGTAAATAAGGAAAAAAAACCCAAACCACAACTTCTGTTTAAGTAGAACTTCTGGTGTTCCCATTTGTGCCTGTTGCCCCTTGTCCTATCACTGAAAAGACTGACCCCATCCTCTTGACATCTGCCCTTTAGACATTTATAAGCATTGGTAAGATCCCCTTTTAATCTTCTCTTTGCCGAGCTAAACAGCCCCAGGTCTTTCAGCCTTTCCTTGTAAGAGAGATGCTCCAGCCTCCTAATTATCTTTGTAGCCCTCCATTGGACTCCCTAGTATTTCCCTGTCCCTCTAGAAGTGGGGAGCCCAGAACTGGACACAGTAGTCCGCGTGTTGTTTCACTAGGGCAGAGTAGAGAGGAGAACCTCCCACAGCCTGCTGGCCACATTCTCCTTAATGCACCTCAGATCTTGACATTATATTATAATTATATTATATTTATTATATAATATTATANCTGGTTTTGAGTAGGACAGAGTTAATTTTTTCCTGTTAGCTGGTACAGTGCTGTGGGTTTGATTTAGTATGAGAATAATGTTGATAACACTTATCAACAACTAAAACATCAGTGTATGTTTATCCTAAGTCAAGGATTTTTTCAGCTTATTGTGCATTGCCAGTGAGAAGGCTGGAGAGGCACAAGGAGCAGGGAGGGGGCACAGTTCGCACAGCTGACCCAAACTGGCCAGAGGAATATTCCGTACCATAGAACATCATCCTCGTTATATAAACTGGGAGAAGTTGGCAGGGAGGGGCCAGTTGCTGCTCAGGGACTGGACGAGCATCAGTCAGCTGGTGGTGAGCAATTGCATTGTGCATCACTGGTATGTCTTTTTATTTCACTCTTTATTTTCTTTCATTCTTATCACTCTTCATTTTATCATTTTGATTATTAATGTGTTCTTGTATCAGCCCATGAGTCTTACTTGGTTTTGATTCTCCTCTCCATCTCACTGGGAAGGGAGGAGTGAGTGAGTGGCTGTGTGGTGTTCAGTTGCTGGCTGGGGTTGAACCATGACAAAAACTTCAGGGTCGTTTTTTGTTTTGTTCTTTTCAAATACTGTAAAACTTAATTTAAATGTTTGTCACTTACAGACAAACAGTTGGCCATTGCCCTTTTGGTATATAAATTATGATTTACTGGAGTAAATTTTTTTTCTTACTGAAAAAGTTTTGACCAAATAAAGGGAAAGGTGGTTGCCTGCATATGAAATCCAGAGTATTGCTTATGTGGTTATGAGGGGAGTGTAACAGGGACTCCGAAAACTGTCCTCTCCCATCAGTAGCAAGCTACCGTTAATTTTCTTCAGCAATGTTATCTCATTCTGAAGTTGAGCTACTTTATTGCTAAGCAAGGCATTACGAAAAGTATTTGGCATTAAAATTCTCAAATTCTTTTTACGTCAATCCCATATTTACTAAGTTAGTAGTAAGATGCTATCTGTTTGTTCTGTTCTGATGATGAAATCCTTACTTACTGCCAAAATGCAATGAAGTTTATTCCAAAGCTACAAGTAGATTCCTGTATTAAGCTGTACATACTTAACATAACCTAGCACATCATGAACCATTCATCAGCTACGGCAGATGATGAGTAATGTTTGCACACAAATATGTCATCTGTCTGGTTTTCAAACCATTTATTCAAATTATCTGTGGAATCCTTTAAAACTTGCTGTAGCCAATTGATTTAGTCATGCACATAGAACATTATTAATGGTACTAAAGTAATTAATGGAATTTTTTTAAGGAATGTGAGAATAAGTGTTCAGAAGGACTAAAAATGAGTAGTTAACATTTCTTAAAGCTCCAGTATGCTCATACAAGAGACTCAGTGTCTCTGCTATGGTTGGCCATTGAAATTCCTTGAAGCAGAGTGTGTAAAATTAAAATACGTCTCCTGTGGATGGTATATATTTGTACATACTTGGAGTTAAAGCTGTACTGTTCCTTAGCACCGTCAGCTGGGTATCTGTAATCAGAAATGCATTGTGCTTTAACTATGGGGTTTTTAGCAGCAAAAGTAGACTGGAGTGTTGCTTACAGCTTCTGGACAGGTAGCTTTTCGAAAGTTCAGGAAAGCTTATTCAAAAATTTTCCAACTGATCAGAAAACTTAGATTATAAAACTGAGTTCTCACCGAAAGAGCCAGTGTTGATAGCTTTTTAATTAGCGAATTGTCCAGTGTTTGAGTTTTGAGTGTTAATGGCAGTGTCATTTCATGATATATAAGACAATTGGTCTTTTGCAAAATGAGGTTTAACAAAGCCTTCAGAATACTGGCAAATAAGGATGATGGAAACTGTAGGATTAAAGCCCACTGTTTGAGAATATTGATTGACCCACATGCCTTGCAAGGCTTGATTAAAAAAAAAAAAGCCAATTTTTCAAGGAACTCAAAAATTGAGGTTGGCTGCTGGTTTTGGCTACGTGTTCACTAACCCATTGCCTTCAAACCTTCATCTGTTGTATAGTATGGCTCATGCTGCTTTACCCAGTGGCATCCCTTTGTGTGTGCATTCCTGTGTGGCCTGCCCTAGGTCATCCTGCTCTGGCAGGGGGGTTGGACTCGATGATCTCTAGAGGTCCATTCCAACTCCTAACATTCTTTGATTAAGCACCACAGAATTTACTGAATGCTTGGTTCCCCAGGGTGGCATCTGGAGGACCTGTGCAAAGCATACTGCTGTTAAGCAAGGTGTTTAGCAATATAAAAAAAATTGCAAAGTTTGCTAAAAATGTTTTCCTTGTGCTATTACTTTCACCCTTCTGGTCTCTAAAGGTTTCCCTTTCATTTGTCTGGTACAAATACCTTAGGAAAGCTACTTCAAATTTTCCATAAGTTGCACCTTCAAAACAAGTCAGGCTTTATGCCCAGAAGGATTTAAGCCAAAAGGGTTGTCAGTAGGTGATTGTCAGTTTCTTGTTATAATTTATTATCTAATCAACCAGATCCAACAGTGCCGGCTAGCTTGCTTTAGCCCTGTCTGCCTCCTTAACAGGTGCGAGATCTTTCCTATGAGACTAAACACTGCAGGGAAAAAAAAGGTATTTTGCTGTGGCTGTGCAAAGTGCCACCTGGGCATTTCTTCCTGAAAGCACAGTTCTCCTGAAAGATGGTTGAAATACGGCTTGTTTTTAATGGCAAGATACAGTCATGTAATACAGCTTTGACTTGGAGAAAGAGCAAATATAATGCTCCTGAGTACAAATTAAGTAGCACTCGACAGTATTGTGTTGATGCTATTTAATTTGCAGGGTGTGCATAGATTGTAGTCAGGAGTCTTTCATCTCCTCCTAATGGTGCATAAAAGCTGCAGAGTCAGGGAAGACTCCTTTCTGTGTGTTTTCATTTGTTGTTGACTTGATCTTGAATTGGTGTTCAGTAAAAGCTTGACGTAGCTGGGAATGGAAGAGAATTTTAAAAGGCATGGCAGTTGAGGAAGGACTAGCTGCCTTTTGGCTGCAGTGGAGAGAGGGGAAGAGCCTACGTAGCCCTTGGGTCTGGGAGAATGACTGCTCCAAGCAGCACTCTCCTGTAGGATATTTTACTTGGGTTATCCAACAGACAACTGTTCACAGAATCACAGAATCCTAGGGGTTGGAAGGGACCTCGAAAGATCATCTATTCNCTTGTTGTTCTTCCCCAAATGCAAGACTCTACAAGAATGCAAGAATGAAGTTCCCTTCATTCTTCTGTCTTGCTTTCAAGATGATATGTTCAGTAAGGACAACTAGCAAAATCACTGTTTGAAATTGGCCTGGGTGTCATTTTACAAAAGACTTGGCCTGCTATAAACATGTCGCAGATTAATTTTCTCAAGTGAGTTTTCCAGGTGGATTAAGGAGGAATATTTATTAACAGAAGTGTAGTATTCCTTGTCTTAAAGAAACACCCAGGAAACTAAGAAAAGAATTAAAAAATAAAATACCGTTTTTTCAAGGCAATAGGACAGTTTAATCTGGAGTTCAAACCTTTACAGCTGCTAGAGCGAAGCTGTTTGTTAATAAGCAGTTACGGAGTGTCCAGGTTCTACAGACCCTATTTTGATTATAGCCTTGTATCTTAACATGGGACCATGTACTGACTGCAATTGCCTGAAGACATGGGAGTCATTTTAACATTTTTTAGGGCATGGACTGATCAGCCTCTTTTAATATGCGTATACACAATGTAGCTGGGGTCTCTCTGAGTCTGTTTTTCCCGTTTCTGCTCATTATTAAACCATGGCACTCAGAGTTTGCAGTGTTGGGTCGAAGGCTGGACTAGATGATCTTGAAGGTCTCTTCCAACCAAAGACATTCTGTGATTATTCCTTGGATAATTTCTGGGGTTCGGTTTGTTTTTTTCTTCTTCTAGGGATCTGATTTGTTTACAATATTATAAAATTGGATACTTAATGGATATTTTTATTAATGTTGAAGGATAAGGTGAGGCATTGATTAGTTTAAAAACATAACTTTTATTATGTGTCTTTAGTCACACTTGTCTTAAAAGCCAACTAAAGATGCAAGAAATATCAGGGCCAGAGGCTCATAAACTTTCAGAACAACAGGAAATGTTTAGATTTGGCATTGGGCTAGACTAGCACGGCCACCTCACGTCCTCCCTGTGCACATGCCAGGCTTGTAGTCAAGTACATCCATTCAGGTTGTCCATTTAGCCAAGGACAACTTGTTTCTTCAGTGCACAATATAAGAGGATCTAACCTGGAACCTTTACTCCTTACTGCAGTAGAGAGGGAGGTTTTTTAATACTGCCATTTTGTTTTTCATTAGCCATTTTCTTACTGCTTGATGGGAAGAATGAAAGGCCCTTTTTAGGGTGGCTACCAGGAGAACCTCTGGCCTGCATATCTCTTGCCTCTGTGGGTTAATTGACATTTGGCAAACCTAGACATATTATAGAAGAAATAAAACGTAAGTGAAACAGCATTACAGATGTGGGAAAATGATCTTCATTTTCTTAAAGTTTTGGAGTAATTGTGTTGAGGTGAAAACTATGGGAAGTTCAAAGCTTATGGCTGCTTTAAGGTTTCATGCTGGTGATTAGACCATCGCTTCACATAAACCCCAGAATAATTCCTTAAAAGAAAAAAACAGCTGGTATTTCATTGGGCATTGTTTTAGGGTTGTGACTCAATTCATACTGTAGGCAGGGGTTTTCTGCATAGGTACGCTTTGAGTAATAAAATTATTTTTAAAAAAAGGCAATAAAAACTTCTGGCAAACTATATTATCTACTAAGGTGGTATATGGGGCTTAAGGGTTTCACAAAACATTTCTATCAAAAAACCCTTAATTTTAATATAGAGAGCAAATGCTCTTCTCTTGCTTTGCCTTTGCCTCTTCTGAAAGTAACTACATTTCCCACTGGGAAGAACATCTGAGAGGCTAATTAGGGAGGCATAGTCAGCTTTTTTTGGATGTTTGTTTTTCCAATACAAATACAGACTAACAAATGTGGACTGTGAAGCATGTGGTAATGCACAGCTCCAAAAGCCTTTGTACGGCCACCAGATCCCAGTTTGTAAGCAAAAAATAAAATAAAATAAAAAGCTGTTCTCTACAGATAGATTTACAAATCGTAAATAGCTTTGACAACACCATGGAGTTAGCTTGAAATACCAGAGTTTCACTTTGCAGGAGTGAAAGAACTTGACTATACTGAGGTCTTGCAGCAAGAACAACTGACCTAAGGTTTTTCAAGTGTTCTTGCAGAGTTTTTTGTGTTCCAAAGCTCAGCTGTTCCTGTGAAAGCAATGTCTTTGTGATTGGCCAGGGGCTGAGGAGAAAACAGATGGGTGGTAAGGGAAAAAGTATAAATGTTGGTGTTGATCTAGCTGGATGGATTATCAGTCAGTGGTTGCTTTGGTGTTACTCTTTCGACCTCCTTCCTTTTCAAACCCCCCCGATGCAAGATGATCCAGGTTCCCAATAAATAAAGGCTGCTTCTCTTTCTTGGAAGTTGTGCTTGCCAGAGGCATGAGCACAGTGTCCACTGTCAGGGTTACCACTGGAGAAGTTAATAATAAACCCCAGGGTGATCAATGGCCTGGGGGCAGGGACAGGCACACCATTATTTTTCTTTTTTTTTTGGCAAGGTTATCCTTCAATGGCAAAAATACCTTTAAGACCTCTTGTCTAAAGGTAGCTTTAAGGTTGGTTGGTTTTTTTTGTTTAAACTGAGGCAACATTTAAAAAAAGACAGTAAGGAACTTCTTAATGACCACAAAGTTGCTTTGAAGGATGACAGCCAAGATCTAGTGACATCAGAGCAAACAAGTTTATCCAAAGGTGATGCTCTTAAAAACCTGTTTTTCAGGCTTCTGTATTTTTTTAACTATTCTTCGGTTAGTGTTCTGTAATACGACTGTTTGTACTTAGAACAAGATTGAGGTTGGCTGCGACCGACTTTCTTTAAACAGTTGTAGTCAAAATAGTTTTGTGTGTTCAGGCTCTTTAAAATGATTGGGTGTTTTTGGACACCTGCAACACCATCTCATGGAAGGAAATAAGGCAGGAAGGGGAGTTAAAGGTATGAAGGACTAAAGGTAATAATGTGGATGTGTATATATACTGTTGTTAAATGATAGCTATTGTATGTGTGTTAAGCTAATAAAGGTAGATGTTTAATTCTCAGTTATAAATGAAAATCCTGCCATTCCTTTTAGCCTATGAGTATCCAAGCTCACCTTGGGGGAAATAAATAAATTATGCTGGGTATTGTGGTTGTTACGGAATGCATTACTGCTACTCATGAGCTAAAATAATTAATGCAGTGTGCTGTCAGACAATAGGTTTGGGTGATCCTGAACGTCTCCCTTTTCTGTTTTTCAGCCTCAAAACATTCTGCTAACCAGTAAGTCTCCTCTGGGAGACATTAAGATAGTAGATTTTGGCCTTTCCAGAATAATGAAGACCAGTGAGGAACTAAGAGAAATTATGGGAACTCCAGAATATGTTGGTAAGTTGATACTGTAGGAGTGATGTACAGTCCAGGCTTCTGGGGAGTAAAAAGGGAAACTACCCCTCTCTTGGTGAGTGCTACACTGGCTGTGGAGTTACTGTGTCAAAAGATAAGGTTATAACTTGAACGTGGTAGTGCTGTAAAAGGTAGAACTGGCCAGGCTTGCCAGTTGGAGTGATGATAGTGGCCTTGTGCTGATGATGAGTACACACTTCAGATGATTTTTACCAAGTTCCAAGTTACATATTCAGTCTCTGAAAGCAGTATTTTAGCCTGAGGAGGTCTGTATCCATTTTATTAAAAAAACAAACAAATAAACAACATTCTAGTCTTTGAAAATGTACTTGGAAATATCTTTAAGTTTTATGATCTATCTTTATGGGTAAGAATTTCAGTGATGAAATATGTAATGTTGGGCATTTCTGATTTTTTTCATAAGAAATCTGTATACAGTACATTATAAAAGGAAAATGTTTTGTACTTAAAAAAATGAATGACAGTAATCACTTTAACTTGTGTGGAAATATCTTTATTACAAAAGATTGTCTTGCTTCAAATGGCTTATCTTAAATTTTACCACATGCCCATTATTGCACTATAGAACTACAATGTAATGCCTGCCTATGACAAAAGAAGGGTTTTTTTTCCCCTGAACAGCTCCTGAAGTTCTGAGTTACGACCCAATCAGTACAGCAACCGACATGTGGTAAGTTGAACAAATTAACAGTTATCACAGCTTACCTTACTGAAAAGTTGTTTGCTTGGTTTTTTTTTTTAAGAAACTGAAAAACTGCTTTTCTGGTTTTTACTTTTAATTTAGGAGCATCGGTGTACTGGCGTATGTTATGCTGACAGGAATATCACCTTTCTTAGGGGATGATAAACAAGAAACGTTCTTAAATATATCTCAAATGAATGTCAGTTACTCTGGCGAAGACTTTGACCTCATATCAGAGTCTGCCGTGGATTTCATCAAAACTCTGCTGGTTAAGAAACCCGAGTAAGTAAAAGGCACAACTGTATATGCTACTATGTCAGACTGGGGTCACTTTAAAATGCTAGCACTTGCATTTAATTTTTAAAATATATGGGAACTTTGGTTATTCTTATTTCGTTGTGCTATTACTACTTGTAGATATGAAAAGGTAATTCCTCCCATCCCCCTCCAAAGTTGCGTGTTCAGAACGTGTCCAAGTGATTGTGATTAAAACTTGGGCTAATTTCAGAAAACTAGGTCCAAACTGTAGCATGTGGGACCATGTACTGACTGTACTGACAGGTGCTTTGATGATGTGTCTGCAATGAACTGTGCTTTGAGACTTCCATTTTTGAAAGATTACCTCACTCTTTCCTGTTCGTTAACATGCTGTTCACAATGGGCAGCAGGCTGGAAATTCTAGGTCTCAAAATAGAGGAGGAGTTCTCTGTGGAACTTCACCAGCTCTTCATGGGGCACATCAACTACTGAAATTGCCTACTGCTTGTCTGTGGCAGTACTTTAAGAATGTATGGATTGGATAATTTCCGTGTGTGTGGATAAAAAAAAAATCTGTATAAACTTTGAAAGTTGGTTGTCAGCATGGGAGCATATTTAAGGATCTATGAACTCCTTTATTTTAAATGTTAGCAGCTCATCTCATTAGGCTGCTGTTGGCCTTTTTTGGTAAAAAATAAATAGCTATCAGCACTCTTAAGTTCCATCAGCCTGTCTTTAATGCTGTCATATCCTCGGAATAATCTGTACAGATCTCTTTTGCAAGGTACTAGATTTCAAATTCATTTGGACATTTATTTTAACACTTTCCATCCTTTACAGGGACCGGGCAACTGCTGAAGAATGTCTCCAACACCCGTGGTTACAACAAAGTGATGACCCTGCTTGCAGGGCCTGCAGTAAGAATACAGGAGGCGAGTCCAGTGATGTCACCCAGAAAGATGTAGATTCTGCCTCCGAAAAATCAGTAGATGCTGAGAAGACTGAAGAAGAATCAATAGTGACAGAAGAGCTAATTGTAGTGGCTTCGTATACACTGGGACAATGTAGGCAGTCAGAAAAAGAAAAAGTAACTGAGCAGAAAGCCATTTCCAAACGATTTAAATTTGAGGAACCATTACTGCAAGAAATACCAGGAGAATTTATTTACTGAACTGTGTGGAGCTTCATAGCTATAACTGGAAGGTGGTGTTTTCTAATAAACAAAAACATCCTAGCCAAGTGAATTTCTGATATGCAATAAATGTTCTAGATAAAAGAAAATGTTGATAAATGGCATCCAAGGAAAATGTGCCAAGTTTTTAATTTCATGGAACAGATAGGCAATACTTCAAGTGGCTGCCAGGAATTTGACAAAGATAAAGAGCTTCTTTTTGTTTATAACTTTTCTGATTTTGTTGTTGTTCTTGTCATCACTTGATAGCAGAGTTTTTGTTATTTTTTCCAGTGTTATGGGGAAGTTGACATTGTCAGTGTTTCCGTGGCAGATTTCAAGGAATATTTTAGGATATGTTTTGCCATTTAATGCAAACATGTAATGCTGGGTTTTCCTCAAAGACCTTTTAGTGCTCCTGACTTTGGTGGAACTATCTACTAATCTAAAAATTGTATGAGAGGAGAATTTGATCAACTGATGTGAGACAGAGTTTCAAAGCTACCACTGTGCTTATATTTCTTTCTGAAAGACCCAGGCTCACCTGGTGTGTAGCCAAACAGTGAGCAGCGCTTCTTTAGCAAGAAATGCACATGTCCCATGGGTAAAGAAATCTGTATCGGGGACCGATTCCAGATCAGTGGTGATGCTTCTTTATTTGGGTGCACAGGAAAATCCTGTTGCAGAGGGTGATGAATTTGCTTCAGTCAGTCATTTCTGGGAGGTAGCGGAGATCACTCCCTCCCCCTCCTGTGCTGGGCGAGATGTGCTAATGGAATCCAGCTCAGTGTGACTGCACAGTGTTGAGTGGAAAAAAGAATGTCAGAGGGTCTGATGTAGTTCTACTGAAGTTATTGAAGTTCTCTCCACTGACTTCATGTTAGATCAGACAGTTTGTCCAACTAATGATAAATCAGCCCTTGACTCCACCTCCCCTAGAACCCGGCTGGGGCTTTACTGAGCATGAGGTCATTTCTGCCTTCTTTCTGTTCCTCTGCTGCTTTAAGGAAGAAAGAAGCGTCCTTAGGCTAAATTGCATAACCTTCTTCAGATGAGGAAAAAGATACTGCTCCCTCTGAAACAATGAAGCACAACTCGTACCTCGTGCTTCCCAATCACCCTCCCTTAACCACTTGGGAAAAACAGCGTGTGTTTGATGGGGCAGAGTGGGATTAGGGAGCTGTATGGATGGGTCGTAGTTCTGAAAGGACACAGTCCCTCAGAGGACAAAGCTGGGATGAACTGGGCATCAAAATTGACTGGTTTTTGCAATGTACAGGTCTGAGGATCTCAGACTGAGTCCTAGCTTTTCTAAGAAATCTTTCATATTGATGCTGTTCCAAAGTTTAATTTTTATGTAATTAAATGTAGTACTATTATGTTGCGTACTGTTAACTATTCAACTATTTATTTGGTTTCCTTATGCTGTTCCTTTATAATAAACCCTGACAAAAGTTTTCTTGATATAAAACAATGAATAGAAACTCCTAAGCTAGTTTTTCCTTTCTTCTATGTTGCTACAGACTTTCTTAATGTCAAATGTACTGAGAACGTTCTCACTTTTTTTAGCGAACAGGAGTTCAGGGCTCTGTGCTAATATTACAGTTCCTCCTTCACACAAAAGGTAAATGGCTTGTTAATAATGCAAGCAGTACTGAGGTGATCTGATGAGCATTGCTGGAAGGGTGGGAGAAAAAGTCCTTGTGAAGAAAACTGAACTTGGCATTTTTCCTTAAGGCTTCATTGGCAGTGGTCTCGTACCCTTCATTTGAAGACATATTGGGGAAAAATTGCACCTAAATTAAACCGCCCTATTGGGCTGCTTCTCCGATGGAATTCCATGGTGAATATTCATGTAGATAGGGCAACTTCTCCCTCCTTGAAGACTTTCATGTAAGAAAGTATCCACTAGCACTTACAACTGAGCTTGTGTTTTACATTTAGGTTGCAGAGATGCCATTCATCCTCTGGAGAAAGGAGACATTTGCTGGTGCTCTCCCTCCCGCAGACAGAAACCTTCAGACTCCTACTGAGAAGCTACCATGCAAGATTTTCTTGCAGAGCTGTGGCTGGCCATCAGTAGAAGTTAAGCAAGAATCTGGGAGCCAATAGAGTACTTGTGTTATCAGTTTCAGACTTTTTTAGAAATGACAGTACTCTTTGTGGGCACCTTTATCTTACTGCTCAGTCATTTGCCACAGTCAATTTACTTGAGGAGGGACAAGAACTTATGAAATTCTTCTATGCAAGATTGTGCATTTCTCCCAGCTTCTGTCACTGCCGTTTGTATGACTTCTTTTCACATCCACGCTTCCTAGCTTTTACAAAGTTGAGCAAAGCACCGAGGCTGAAGCACGCTCGCATCCCCCCCGTACAGAACACCCTTTCCCTAAATGCGTGCCTACACACTGAACAGCTCAGCTTGCTCATAGCAAATCATTCCAGGGACCTCCTTCAGTTCCCTTCTTAACCACAGCTCGTGTTTCAGATGGAGGCAGGTACTAATGAAGGAGCAGGTGCTGAGCAGCATATGTTATGTCCTCTATTTACTAGTTTTAATGTATGATGATGTTTAACGTGTATAAATGAACGTGTACTCATTACAAGGCCAGCTTCTCTTGAATTGGCTGCTCTGAGATTCCCAGTGGACTGCACTTCCTGGTTTAACTTTTTGTGCCTTAAGGTGGTTTTTGTACAGTGTTTTTTAACATCATTAATAATGTGTATAAAGTTGTGAAAGCTTAATAGTGTAAGTTCTAAACAAGGCATCTTAGGTTGGCCCTATAATAGGAAAGCTCTTCTATAACGTTTAACTGCAGGACTATCAGCCAGTCCTACACACTTGAAGCTGTTTCTGTCCCACTGGAAGTGTGGGTAGAGCTGTAAATGAGGTGGGTCTGCCCTACGCTGTAGAAAGGGGCTATCGAGGTTGATGTTTTTGAGAGGCTTTGCTACTAGTGAAGTAACACGTGAAGACTGGGAACAAATCACTAGCTTCTAAAGAAGAGCTGGTTTGCTGCAGTGCCATGAGTATGGGGGACATACACGGCTGGTCTGAAAAGGGCGGCTTATGCCTTAGGGTGTTTATGGGGAAAAGGGTGGTTATGGAGAAGGAATTGCCTCTTGCACCTTGTGGGCAATGCTCTCTGTCCCCGCGGTCCAGACTGGGCACCTGCTGGCTGCCTTCTAAACGCTGCTTGCTCAGATGCAGGAAGCTGAAAGGAGCGGAAGGGAGGGTGTTCTCAGAACTGCTGGAGAATTGTTGCTTCTGTCTTTCTGATGCAAGGGACGTGAACTCTATAGGGAGGGTAGGTCCAGGCTTTTACCTCTGTGGCAGTTGTGGGAACAGACTGCAAACATCTAGCTGAAAGTAAAGCCTTGTCTCGTTGCTTTGTTCACCTCTTTAAGCAAAAGGTTTTTATACTTGTTAAACTACACCTTCTACAATTTTTGCTATTTTTTTTTTGTCTAAAGTTGAATTTGCATTGTGATTTGTCTCATTTCTTACACCTTTTATTTGACGGTCCCCAAATGCAAAAGGGTGAATTCAAGCTTGCAGTCTCTACCGTGTGAAGCTTGAGAGCTGTTAGTTAGGAAATGCAAAGAAAAATTAACTGCCTGCTTTCCACTGGTGGTGCTGGCAGGGGATGGGGGAGAGGGGGGTTGGGGCTTGGCTTGCACCAAGTTATTCCTTAGCTTAAGAGCTCTCTTGATTATTCCAGGTGCTGTTCCTGGAAAACAGTTCAACATTTTAAAGAAATGATGACAGTTCATTGTACTTCTGATACGGTGTTTACTGTTGCAGGAACTTTACAATAAATGAACTTTTGTTTTCTGAACAGCTGATGAGTCTCTTGTTCTTCACACAGTGGGAAGCACTTTAAAACCCCCCAACACAAAAGCAAACCAACCCACCCAAACATAACCTTGCCTCAGGACAGCATTTCTGATGTGAAGCAGAACTCCAGAAGTTACACTAGTAACTAGATCTGGTACAGAGTGGCTGCGTGGTGACTGGAATCAATAGTAAAGCAAACATGCTGTGCTGCAACATACTGCAACTTGAACACCTGGGGAGGGGGCAGATCTTGCACCTTTATGCTTGGCTTTGAACAGTAACTGAAATAGAGTTCTGGAGCTGGGCTGGAGTATGTTAGATGGAGTCTCCAGTTCAACGGCCTCTGCTCTTCTCCAGGGCCTTCTGTAAAGTTACTCTTCTCAACACCCCTATAGCAGGATTATTGCTATTTTAGCTTTCTGCATTCCACATTGGTGCAGCAAATAAAAATACCACATTCATCTTTTCCACTCTCATGTAATATGCTTGTGCTGTAGAGATCTTCAAGATGCAGCATCTACAGATGTTGTATTAAGCTGTCATTTGGATTAAGAAACAGTCAGGTTATCACTGTGAATCTTCCAGGCATGTTTTTTTATTGGTGTGCACTAAACCTGGAAATACATTGCCATCAAACTTAGCACTGTTATTTTAGCTGTTCTGACAGATAGGAAATGACCTGCCTGAAGCTGTGGGGTTGGAAGGATGGTCCTCAAATGCCAGTGAATGACGTGCAGTGTAGGACAGTTGTGTACCCAGGACAGGGTGGAGCAGATGCAAAGTGGCATTAATACAAGTTTAACAACTCATGCTGAAATGTGTGCCCCAAAGCAGTGAAACTCTAATACCCCCCTCCAAGGTGCAATGGTTCCAGAACTGTGTTAGTTGCTGGATGTGCCTTCCTGTGGGGAAAGTCAGAGCATTGACTAGGTGCTGGGTGAGAAAAGCATTTCCTTTTCTGAGGAAAGGCATTTGCCCTCTAACACTGCTTAATTTCATTAATCGTTTCTGTTACAAGACAGCTGACAACTGTATAGCTTTGTAAAAGTAAAATGTTTTGGTTCCATTAAAAAATGCAACCTGGAAGCTCTATAAAAATAGAAAAACAAATAAATTAAGTTCATATGGGTGTGATAAAATTCTCTTCATTAAGAAAAGCTGAAGTGAAGCAGAGCATTATGACCACAACGGTTACTGCAAAATTAGGAAAGAAAAGGGAACTAACTACTTCAAGGGATTACCTTATTTTCTTTTCTGTAAACACAGAGAATTCAATTGCATTGCGCAACCAAGCACAGACTCAATCAGAATCGCAGCTAAGCTGCTGCTGAGTTGAAGTCAGTGCACCCCATCTCTTCCGTGCATTTGTAATCCCAGAGTACAGACTGGATTACTCAGGTAGGTGCCTTTTAACTAATCCTCCCAGAACATCTGAGCTCTGGGGGTATCACCTCACAGCCTTGCAGCAGTGCCCTGTGAGATCCAGCTGGTCTGGTTGCTGGGTGGAAGTTCTTGTCGTGGGCCTTACCAAGCAAAGAGAAGCAAAGGCCGTCTCTCAGCTGTCAATGGATAAAGGTGCTTGCTTCTAAACCTTCTAGGAAAGCCCGTTAACAGAAACGAGGAATGTCACGATTTTAGGATTTTCATCTACTTGGTGCTATATAGAATGAGCCAAAGGTGTTTAGCCAGGTGCGATGTGTCTCCCAAAGTAACATCTAGAACGTGACAGGTCTCTATCACTACCAGTGTTCACAGAATCATCTACGTTGGAAAAGACCCCTGGGATCATCGTGTCCAACCATTCACCCTACTCTACAAGTTCACCCCTAGACCATATCCCCCAACACTACATCTAAGCAATTCTTAAACACATCCAGGGATGGCAACTCAACCACCTCCCTGGGCAGCCTATTCCAATATCCCACCACTCTTTCCGTGAAGAATTTTTTCCTAGTGTC
>VWZY01010420.1:55246-102142 GCA_013399075.1 Chloroceryle aenea
AGTAGGATGTTGTGGGGACCGTGTCCAAGGCCTTGCAGAAGTCCAGATAGATCATGTTCACAGGTCGTCCCTTGTCCACTGATGCAGTCACTCTGCAGTAGAAAGCCACTAGGTTTGTCAGGCAGGATTTCCCCTTAGTGAAGCCATATTGGCTGTCCTTGATCACCTCCCTGTCCTCCATGTGCCTTATCAGGCCTTCTAGGAGAATCTGCTCCATGATCTTCCCAGGCACAGAGGTGAGGCTGACAGGTTGGTAGTTCCCAGGGTCCTCCTTTCTACCCTTTTTGAAGATAGGGGTAACAGGTCCCTTCTTCCAGTCACGAGGGACTTCACCTGACTGCCAGGACTTCTCAGATATTATTGAGAGTGGCTTGGTGACTACATCTGCCCGATCACTCAGAACTCTGGGATGCATCTTGCTGGCTCCCATAGACTTATGTATGCTCAGGTTCCTCAGGAGGTCACGAGCCTGATTTTCACATACAAAAAAAATAGCACATTGCTATTTATTAATGTCTGGTTACTGTGTGGAGCTGGGAGAGACTCCATTGGTGACCACGGAATAGTGCAGAGCTGCGAGGCTGGAAATGTGCCCACACTCCTTACAGAGGCAGAGACTTGCTTATTAATGGCTTTTTGTCTTGCCTGCTGAGACCTCTAGGTGTGCTTCATGCTAGCCTAGCTTCACTCCCTTGACATCAAGAAGGGCAGAGTTAAGATAAGAATGTGCACATGTGAAACTCCTACTCTTTGCTCTTGTCTTCCAAAGAGTTTAAAACAAGGTGCAAGGTTTGTTTCCTGGTCTCCTGCCTGTCAGCTTTACTCTTGGAGCATGAAGCAGAAGGATGCTGCCCCTTCAGGGTATTAGAAGCATCGCCTGTGAGCAGGCAACTTCCAGCTCTCATAGAAACAGCTTTGCTAGGCTGCAGCTTGTGCTGGTCCTCCCTGGCCCCCTTGGGCCATCTGAAGGAGCTCCAACAGAAGGGACTGCAGAACGCCAAGCCCTTTAGGATCATGGCAAGCAGCCACCCAAACCATGTTATAAGTATGTTGTGCTCATCCTGCAGCTTGGAGGGAAAATTAATTTGAGTTTTCCAGTGCTGCTTCTCATCTGTTCCTTGTTAGCATTTCATGTATGGAACATAAAATACCCAACTAATCCGTTTGTCCATGTGTTTTCAGTAGGAGAGCTGGAAGGGTGCTGGGATTGGCTGGAGAGAATACTCCCAGGAGGAGGGTGTGGAGGTCAAGAGACTGGAGTAGGAACAGGATCACCTGGGTGTTTGTACAAGCTTTCAGAGACCATATGCACGCAAACTTCCCTTCAGCCTGAAGGAAAGGGAGGGAAGCACCCCTCTCCCCCTGCTCCCACCACTATGGAAGCCACTTGCCCCTCACAGGTCAGCTGTCTGCATCAAGATAGCAGAAGGAATTGGAGTAGTCCTGGGTGTGGGCCAAAGGAGGAAGGATCCTGGTGTGTATTCCCTGTGTTGGAGGCTACACAAGGACACACTCGGCCGCGGAAAGTGCCCTTTCAAGAGCCGGGTTGGCTTGTCACTGTTATCAGACAGTTACTTGGTAGCCACCAGTATTGCAACAGAAGAAGAAGTAGCCATCGTGTTAGGCCACTGGCTTGCACAGCCAAGTGATTTGGGGAATGAGCCTTTTGACTTCTGTACAGTACAGGGGGTGATCTTTTTTGGTTTGTTCTTTTTCACCCCAGAGATTTCTAGATAACAATGCTGAAGTTGAAAATCAAAGAATGCTACTGTCCTTGTTAAATACAGATTCAATATTTTAAAGCATAAGAGGATCATATATCTGTCGTACTCTAGAGCTTGAGGGCATGAGCTGCCTAAAATTAAAGCCTGCTTTCCAGGCTTGTCTGATTTGTCATTAATACGTGTAAAATGAAAGGAAGGTTTCAGAGCTTATCTGAGGGCTTGACAAAGAGGCTGGGCTACACTAGGCTATGCTTTTCTGGCAGCATCACCTGATATAAGGGTAGGTGAAAAAAAGTATCATTTGATAGCACCAGAAAGAGAGAGGCACAAGGCCAAGAGGCCGATAGTACCCCCTGAGAGAGAGGCAAAACCTGTCTCTGGACTGGTACTCAGAAGCTAGAAACAGTTTTAGGAAAAAAGAACATCTGGACTCATAATTTGTATTCTTGGTCAAAGACACAGAGTAGCTAGAGCTGTCTAGAAACAGCAACATCACCTGTCTAGCTTTTCTCTCCTTGTCCTGGTCTTCTCAGAGATGAGTGGTATCTTCCTTTCGCTCAGGAGAAACTAATGATGTTTTAGCACTTTGCAGGCATGTTGTGTTTAAGGGCCAGCACCACAGAGAGATCTACAGCTAAAACTGCTAGACTTCGATACCTTCTCACAGATGGTCCTCTTTTCCTGCCCAGTTGTACAACCTCAGAAAGAAACGAAACATCCGTTGCTGTCTAAGCTTTCACTTTGCCTTCACCCTCAGGAAACTCCCCAGAAACCAGACTTTCTCCTGACCACAGCAGCCTGGTCCCTTTGCAATACCCACCCCTGGCTATGCGGGTGGCAGCGCCTGGGAGAGCAGCAGCCCTGGGGCTGAACAAAGCAGAGCCCAAGGAGGCAGAACCCAGAGGCTCAGCCACAGTTCCCTTAACTTCCTCTGCTTTTCACATCTTGCGTGCTGCTATTTTCCCTGCTACACAAAAGGAAATGAAAGGGGCAGAGGAGAAATAAGGTTGCAAACAGCACTGAGACTTACTTTGCATAAGATTATACATCACGATGCATCCCCCGCCACTGAACAGTCCCATGAAAACAGCCATTTGCTGCAGCTTTCTTAGAGAAGCTGGCATTTTTTTTCATCCCTGAAAAGAAAAAGGGAAGACGTTTGTTGTAAAAGAAGAAAGCTAAAGGGTTATTCCCCCCCTCCTCCTCTTTCTTAAAAGCTCTTTCCAAGTAGGCCTGAATGAAAGTGCAGTGTGCAGGCATCGGGCTCTTGCTCGCTGGGGCCCCACTGTGCACCCAGAAGGAAGGGTGGTGAGAACAGTGCAAACCGGGCACCCAGCTGGGCTGAATGTGTTTATTCAACTCTTTTTTAGCGATGCCACCACTTCACTAATTGCCGAGAAGCAAATGACCTCCCTGGTGTGGCCGGGGGCCAGCACCGTGGCACATTGTCGCGGGGGTTCCCGGTGCCCGTGCGCTCGCTCGCACACTGTGAGCATTCAGGCTCCAGGGGCCGGATTTCTCTCTCGAGTAAACTTCTCTAAAGTAAACATGCTGGCGGCAGGGCTGGATCTGGCCTGGAGTGGTGAGGGACAGAGCCAAGCCAGCACTGTGCCAGCAAAGATAATGGAGCCAGGGTGTGTGCATTCTGTTGTGCTGGTTTTTTTCCCAAGCCATGGGTAAACAGGAAGGCTCTTGCAAGCTATTTTAATTCCTTCCTGCACCCCCCTAGCCCAGGCTTGCCCTTTTAATGAGTCACAGTTTTGGCGCTTGAATGAATGACCCAGCAGAATAAGAAACACCTCTGAGAAAGTCAATCTGCTCAACACTTTCACAGCCTGGGTGAGAGGGGGCCCATGTAGCCTGAAGATCATGAGCTAATGCTCCAGCCCACAGCAGGTTAGTAGGAGTCGAGCTGAGGCGTTGGTGGCAGAGCTGAGGTGTTGGTGGCAGAGTGGCGCGTTGCCTCAGGCTGTGGAAGGATGGGACTTGACCAGTCATCGGGTATTGACTTATGCGCTTGCTTCTCTTGCAGCTGGGATAGTGGAGAGGAATGGTCTTGACAGCAATTAAAAACAAAAGCTAATCAGAAGGCTGCCCTTTTCTGTGCAGGCGCAGAGTCATCCGAATACCTGGGGAAGCTGCATGGGAATTCTAATCCCAAAGGCTTCACATCTTGATCTTTGTGCCACGATGGTGCGACTCAAGTGTCGTACTTGGCAGAGCTGGCTAACAAACCAAGGCCCAAACCAATGACAGGAATGTGACCTGGACAAGGTCGTTTTGAGTCCTGTTGTGAAAAGCACCTCTAGCATCCCTCACTTATGTATTAGTCAGGGGTTGCTCAGCCGACAACCAGTTTAGAGGGTGGAGCGGCAAATGTAAGGACTCCTTCCTGTCATGGCTGGGTCAGGGTGACACAGGCAGGCTCTGCTCCCCGGTCTGCTGACGTGCCTGTACACGCCGTCCCTTGTGTATTCTAGCCTGAGGGAACCTGTGAATGCAACCCAGTACGACTTCTGTCTACTACCCTCTCGACACCAGCATTAAATCCTAATGTATGCTATCCCATAGTTGAAGGCTTTCCTTGTCAACTAGTCCCCTTGTTTTAAGAGCTCTTAGTATTTACATTTACTGTTTAATTTACTTCAAATTTATGGATAGAATGCTAGAAATCCAGAAAAGCATGTGGGTATTATGTCTATTTTATGCCCCCAAACCCCCTAAAGAGTGCCATTTGTACAGCCAGTCAGCATTTCTTTCCCTCCTGGTCTGCTTCTTTGACAAGTTTTCTTCTTCACTTCCTCTGGGGAGTTTGAGCAGCGTGAGAAGCTGCAGCAGAGGAAGTACGAGTGTGTTTTTACAGAGAAATGATGGCGGTTGTTTCACAAGGACAACAAGAGCTTTCTGCTCACCAATTTGTGTCTGCAACTTTCCTTAAATCGTAATTTGTAACGTGGTCCCCACCTCAAACTGCATGATCTGATTAATAACCAAGTTTCCTGTAAGATCTGTCCAGCCAGAAGGAGGATCTGACAGCAACACCACATAACTGGGGGAGTGGAAAAAAAAGGCAGTAAATCTGGACAGCGGATCAGATATAATAGGCTGTGACCTGTGGCATTTGGTTTTGCCTCTTTCAGAGTTGTGGCCAGGCAAAATTTGCTCTCTGTGATGAAATTCAGGGTAACTTAATGCAAATGTCTGAGGGCGGGAGGGGGTTGCTGCCAGCATCTTGCTGAGTAAAAGTGGGAAGACATGGAGCTCTTGCACCAGTGAGGAGGTTTTGACCAAGTCTCAGGGGACCCGCTTAGCAAAGGGCGGAAATCAGAGGATCCACAACTTGCTGTCAGCGGGTTTGAGGTTTGTTAGGTCTCACGGTCTGCTCGCACCCAAGCAAGGGGGATGGAAAGCAAGAGGGGCTTCGTGCTGATCAGTCATGTGATTGCTCACGCTTTTGTCACCACTTCCGCCTGCAGCAGGTCAGTGGCCATGAGTGCCCTGATGGTGACGTGCTGAGGCACTGCCATCAGCAAGGGAGCTGGGCAGCTGAGAAATGGTGAGCCCGTAAGTGCTACTGCCCCATGCAGTGCTCCCAGCCGCTCCCGATGTGCTGCCTCCAACTGCAGCCATCACCAGTTGCTGGTCCTGGTGAGGCAGGGATGTGGAGGGTCTGAGGCACACCCACGCTGCACAGCCTGCACTGGCTCCCACAGAGGTCCTCGTTGCTGTAACGGGAAGAGTATCTCTGTTGCTTGCTTTTGGTCAGCAGCAAGTTCGCAGGCTGGACCACCCCATCACCAAGCTAGCCCTTGATGCTCCCCTCCTGTTTGTTTCTCAGCTGTCTTCCCAAGCCAGTCCTATGACAGCATGTTGCAGGAAGAAGTTCAGAGCTACACATTTTAACAAGCCTCTCAAGATCTTGCAAACCTTCTCTTTGATCCCACAGTTCCCTATTAGCTTCCAAGGGCAAGGACAGAGTTGTCCTTGGAGGCCAGTCCATCCCTCACAGAGGGGCTCCCTTGTGGCAAGGATGTCTGGATATTGCATCCAAATTCTTGAGCATCCCTCAGCATGCAGCTGCTGATGACCTCTGAATGATGACACTGGAGATACCAACCATGTCAGATTGTGGAAGACTGACATGTAGTAAGAAGGTGTTGTCTTTGAGGACTCATCGCTAGCATTTCTGCCCTCTGGCCAACCTGCTCCCATCTGCTGCTCTGCTGAAGTGCCATGCAGGTGACTGGCTAGGGAAGGGAAGCACAGACCTGCCTCAGGCTTCCTGTCCTGAGCCCTTTTTACAGCCTGAGCCTGCTGACAGCCTGCAAAGCATAGAGGCTAGTAAAGTGAAGGACCAAATCTCCTGGACTTCACTTACCACAGAGGGAATAACTTAAAGACAATGCATTTAGGAGAATTTTATAGACACAAAGTGCAGTTGCCTCCTAAGGAGGGAAGTTCATGTTGCTATCTGTGGTGGTGATCTCCCCTCAGAACCTGTTATACCGCTAAAAAGTATGCAAGTCAACTGGTGGAAAAACAGATTTCTTCACAGACGGTAATTAAAAAATGCACAATTTCCAAGCTACACTACTCTACAAAAACATCTTTTCCCCTGTTCTATTTGCAGCAGTATGAAAGATTAAGTGGAGATTAGCACGCACAAAAAAACCACCAAGCCTACAGTTACCAAAAGAAGAGACATTAAACCATTAGATGTAGTCTTCTCTAAAAAGAAATATTAGAGAGGAGCTTCCTAATAAGGGTGATGTTCATTTCGTGAACTTGAAAATAGTAAGATATGGTGGAGAAGGTAGTATTCAGGCTTGACTTTAACACTAAGCAGGACTCAGGCAGTTAACAAGATTTAACAAACCCAGAGAGGTGGAAGGCTCACAGGGTCACATGTGAAATGCTGGGTTACTGCAACATTAAAGTCTGTTTTTAATTAGACTTTGTTTTCTCCACAGAGGATCTTCTAAAAATAGGCTGGGCTTAAGAGATTCTCCCTTATTTCAGCAAATTCAGGTTTTTGTTTTGGACTCCGAAATCTGCATGGCAGAGGTTGGGCCTGGGCACCTCCACCAAAGGCAGGTAGCAGAGAAGAAAGGACATTTTCACCAAGCCACAAACGTTCATTTTATTTGTCTCAGACCCAAGCAAGGGAGCTGGGGCTGCAGGTCCTTTGTGGAAGGCATTTTCTTCTCCTCTTTCTTCTCCTGGCACTACCAAGCTCCACCAGTACCTTCAGCTTCTGGGTGCTATCACAGACCAAGCAATAAACAATAATGTTGCTCTGAAATCAGAGAGAAGCAGCTTGATCTGTGCAACCTTGGTGTGATCACTGGCTATCTTAATTTGGGCCACTGCCTACCTAGCTGGCCAAGACAATATACTGCCAGGCCACCAACACAAGCAGCTGGGAGCCTTTAAACCACCTTGAACAGCTGTAGTCCTGAGATGTTGGCTTGACACACTAAATATGTGTGGCAAAAGACTACTATTAAATTGAATTAAGATTTATCAACAGGCCTGAACACAGACCTGAGTGTTTGAGGCTGGAAGTGTTGTCTAACACTTCTGCAGTGAAATTCTCCCTTGGACTGGTGGGATTTGAGTCAGCCCAAGGTCCAGCTTTTCTGCAAGCCACCCTGATAGTCATGAAGTCACAGAAGATGAAGGTAATGTCAGGCAAACCACACACAAGCACAAGCACACGCTTGTATTTCACATTCTTGCTCTTTTGCCCATCCATTAATCTTGTAAAATCTATAAAGCATCTGGGTGTGAGCCAATTTCTATACTCGTAACATGCCAGGACAACATTTTAGAGACAGCTTCTTGACACTTGCTGTCTACAGAATACTTTCATCATCAGTAGTCACCAAAGAGAGGACAGTACAGCAGAAGTGTTTCGACAGGATCATCATTTCAGCATGTTATTTTCCTCTTTTTCAAGGAAATAGTTTCAACATTTACCTCATTTCTGAGAAATAACAGGACAAATTGTGCCCCTTGCCAGTATGCTCAGAAATACTGAGCCTTTGCATGTCTAATCTGCCTTCACAAAAAGCTCATCAACTTGTAGAAAAGAAGTTTCCTCAATTCACAGTCAAAAAGAGTAGGAAAAAAGCCCCCGCCCCCCATCACTGTTGGTTCTCTAGAGATGCTGAAAAAGCATATTTTGGCATTTAGGGAAGGAAAACACCTTCTAAGCCATCTTTAAAATGGTCCCATCAAGGGTCTCCTTGTAGACAGTTTCCTCAAAAGGTGTAACTTAGCCCAGTTAGAATGCTTTGAAGGGATAGCTTGATGTATAAGGAAGGTTACTGGCAAGCCAGGAAACTGTGGTTAAGTTTATTCTCTGCCTTTGCTGATTTTAACAATGAAAGTGAAAGTAGCTAATAGTGATAAAGGATTCTAACCAGTCACCTTCTTAAGGTAATGGGCTTAAGTTGCATGAGGGGCAGTTTAGACATTAGGAAAAAATTCTTTACTGAAAGAGTGGTGAGGCACTGGAGCAGGCTGCCCAGGGAGCACCTGGAGGTGTTCAAAAAGATGTGTAGACATGGCACGACAGGACGTGGTTTAGCAGTCACGATAATGTTGGGTAGATGGTTGGACTTGATGATCTTAGAGGTCTTTTCCAACCTTATTGGACTCTGATTCCATGATTCTTCTTGTAGTTGTATCCCACCTCCCAGGACACATGCTACATTGCAGGTGGCTTGCTCAGTTAGTACAAAGCCCAGCATAGTGCCTACTGATATTTCAGTTTCATTTCCTTTTTCTCTTTTCTTGAGCACTCTCATTAGCACATTTCTGTATATTTATAGATCTTTATATGTTTTCTGTACTCCACTGTCACAGTCTACTCCACATGCTCTTAAGCAGTCTCATCTGACTGGCTTGCCTGTACTGTGTTTCTTCTCCTCCCGCCTGCCTACCTGAAGGCAGTTACCCGTCTGCGTGCCCTGCTCCCCCGCAGACTATTGCACCACTCCAGTGTCAGGCAGACAGAAATGGTGGGGCCACTGTTCCTGTTGATCAAGGAGCGTTCTCCTGTCATCCCTTGGTTCACCTCTCTCTGAAATGTCAGTCTGTTTTCCTAACTGGAGGTAATAAAGGCCAAAATCCTTTTTTGCTTTTCTCCCAAGTTGCACAGACACTCCAGATCCTGGTTTGTTCAGTCTTTTTGAAGGCTAGGCTTGTGTGCTAGCCAGCTCAATGACCCACTCCAGATCGTCCTCCAGGACAACTAGTGCTGCTTATGCTTTGTATTGAAATATGAGGGATATCAGAAAAAGAGACACAACTAGGGCATGTTATTGGAGAAGCAGGGTAATTATACCTACAGCGTGACCCATTTTTGTTGCTATTGGAGCATGGTGTTACAGGTTAATGCCTAATAATCTGTCATTAACATCCCTAATTGTATGTTTCTGTAATTGGACACCACGGTGGGGGGGTGGAAGGTGTGAATGTTCACCTTTTGTGTTTTAAAGGTGAATTGCAAAGTAAGAATTCATAAGTAGAGTAAATGAAAAAGCTGTATCCAGGGTGCAAGAAGAAAAGATCAGTGGTATTTATGGTTTTACCAGTGATTGTTTTACCTGAGAAAGCTACAGAAGAGCTTCTTGGCTTCCCAGCTGCTGGGAGTGAAGTCACCAGAGTTGCAATGCAACTTTTCAAATTCAAGGTTCAAAAGAATTGCTCCATGCTGTACCTGTGCCTCCCCACAGCTTGCGTCACAGGCCAGCTTCCAATTGGGCACATTAAAACAAAGGTATCACATAAGGAAATTGCAAATATAGTCCTTCGACTGTCTTGTGCTGTCAAGATGAGAGGAAAGAGCACTCTGTGCTCAGCAGGAGCTTAGCAGAAGTGGGCTGTCAACCCAGGGAGGTTTTTATAGTGTGATGTGTATTTTCTGGATATAGCTTCCTAGAATAGGTTCACTGAACCTATTCAGGTAACTGATCAGTGAAGAGTATCGAAAAATTTCTCATGGAAAGATCAAAGAGCTTGCAATGCTTTCTGTGCAATGGTAACTACTTAGCTCTCATGCCAATCTGTGGTCATTTATCTGTGTCCAATATATTAATTATGCCAAAGACACTGATGAGTTCTCAAAGCCAAAAGCAATGACCTATTAAGCTTTATGTCAACTTACTAAATCCTGAGAAGCACAAGGAATCTGTAATAAGCTTTTTGGCAAACAGGTCAAATTTTACTTTGTGAAGAGAAAACAGTCACAGACGTTTATGGAGGTAATGCAGACATCTTTGGGCTAGAAGCTGTATGTGGATATGTTAAAAGTATCTGCCTGGAAGTCTACAGCCCTCTTAACTTCAATCTTGGTAAGGCTTTTGCCTGCCTGCAGTTCAGTCCCATCCACGTGCGTGCATTAAATAGGCAGGCAGCGGACAATGACTTAAAGGAATTGAATGCCAGGGGAGGCTGTCCTAGGGGAAAAAAATGTTTAAGGCAGGAACATAGTGTAAATCATATGATGTTTGCTTCCTTGTAATGTTTCTGTTTCTGGAAATGAGAGGGTAGAAGATGGGATCTACTCTGCTGTGACTAGCATGGAGCCCAGTTTACAAAGCCTTTAAGAATATCACCAGAGATGGGAAGGTTTGCATCCCTAATATGATGACTTTTATTATATAGCATTATAGCAATACATACTTCTAGCACTTCACAAGCACCTTACTCTTATTCATACTTCCTACAGAAAACACAAAATAAATAAAATACTGCCCTAAATTCCTCCGATTTTCAGATGTGGTAAGTTTCTTTCAAGTGCCCATCTTTACCCGTTCCCCCCCCAGAAGGGCCCCCCCTTCAGCAAATGCTGACCCTACCTTTCTCCTGAAAGTCAAGTCCCTTTGAAACACGTCGATACTTGAAGCCTAAAGCTTTGAGGAAAACTAATTACTTTCGAACACCTTGGACACTTGGATTATTTCCAGAAGTTGGTCCTTGCCCACATGAGCAGAACTGGTTCAGTATCAGCTAAATCTGTTAGCTCAAATTAAGATCTGGTGAAAAAATAACCTCAGACTCATGACTTTTTAATAAGCAGTCAACACCAAAACCAGCACAAGGCCAACAGGGATTCTGACCTAGAAACATTCTATTCTCAGAAAGACAAAAGGGGGAAAAAAATTATGATGGGAACCATTAGGAAAAAAAAAAAAGAAAAGAAACTCCCATAGTACTTGAAGGTTTCTATTCAGATATATCCAGCTTGTTAACTTGTTCCCAGAGCTGTGCAAGATAGAGAGAGCAAAAGGGTGAAGGACGTGGCAGAACCTGCCACAGCATTTGCACATGCAGCATCTGGGGGGAGACCTTTAACTTGACCTGAGGAGTAGCTACTGATCTATCCATCCACCCTTGGAAAAAGGAAAAGATACGCTGAATGCTCACAAAACAGTTGGACGTGAATCAGCTTCTCCTCCAAAAATGAGTCAGGGCAAGAGGAATTTTAGAGAATAGCTGAGTGCAATTCATATTTTCCTCCTCAGAACACATGTGGGAAAAGATATGAGAAAAAAAAAAAAAGAAAAACCCTCTGTTTAATGCTTTAAGTGATGGCTCTATTTTATTCACCAAATCTTAGGTCATTCTATAGACCCTGTTAGGGAAGGCAGAGATTTTTTGTCATTTTGAAGGGCTGTGGCAGAAAACCATGGAATGGCTCAACAGGAAACCCGTGCCAGGTCAGGCACTTGGTCTTCAGAGACCTGGGCTGTGTCCCTGCCCATGCACCATCCCCTCTCTTAGGCCATGCACCCATCTAGACAGGTTCAGCACAATTCCAGTGCTGCTTCCGATAGCAAACATACCTTTAGGGATACAGGGAGAAGCTTATTCTATGGAGCTCCAGTGTAAGGCTTTGCCCAGCAAGGAGGCGCAGCAGGTCAAGAGCCGGACAAAAGCACAACCCACACTTCTACATACTGTTGACGGGTTAGATTTTTCAAAACATTGTGTGCTTTGTGTGTGCCCCACAGGGGAAACCTTTACAGGATCAATGTTCAAGTGCTGGAAATTTGGAGAATAAGGCTACTTTAAAGTATTTTCAAGATATACCCTTGCTAGTAGCTTTCAAATGTGGCTGCTAACAACATACATTATTTCCTTATAAACTTATCGCTACCCTAATCTTCACATACATGTTTGTGGGGTTTGCTGATCAAATGCTAGATTACCAAGGGCTAAACACCATAAAATTTGACAAACATGGCATACAGGAGACACGTAGGTGTGCTGCGATCCATTAGAAATGGCAACAAGACCAGTTAGCGGGGAATCAGTGCTGCTAATGATGCTGGCAGGGATCCATACCCACAGATTTCTTAAACTGAAGGCTGCAGAGGAAAGACTTTGCCTTTGACCACAACACACACATTTTTCTGTTTGTTTTGTTTTCTCATTGCGTGCTACTCAGCTCTTCCTTGTGGGAATTAGGAACAGTGGTAAAGAGATACCATCGCTTTCATACAGTGTTACTCCCCAGGAACTTCTGCTTTGATAGAAAGAGCCCCTACTCAGCATCACTTCCAATTTATCCATGGCTTCTGCAGTTCATGCCACACCAGGGCAGGCAAAGCAGAAAAGACAGTGCTCCCAGGTTTCACAAGTAGCTCAGGGACTGACTCACTGTATCACTGTGGCTAAAACCCTAAACGTCGGGTGTCTCAATTCACACAGGTAAAAATAAGTGACTAAACACTTCTGACTTCTTACTTGACTGGAAGATAGTGACGTTTAATAGCTGCAGAATAACCTGACAGTACAAGATGTAATATTACTTAGGTATGAAACTGCCCGTGTGCAGTACACACGTTAGAGGCACGACAATGTGAAAAAGAAGTATTTTGCAGCCTGGCACAGGGTGTGTTGTAGGACCAGCAGTATAATTACAGCAGCCACAGCTGGCACTTACTAGAAAATTAAAGAAGCTGTTAACAGGTCATTAATAATCTGTGACTACCTGCCTTAATAGTATTCTTCAGTCGACAGGCATGAGGGTGAGGGGGTGGAGGAAACAGTCACACCTTCTAAGTCACAGTAGAAGGCTGATACCCTTATTTTTCATCACTTTGTAATCTGGTTGTTTACTTCCCTGCTGGAGTCTCTTCCGAGTGGCTCTTCTCTCACTGTCAGCTCTCACACCAAAGGACAGCAAGGCTCTGGGCCAGGGAAGCCAGCAGCCGCACCTGCAACAGCCATTCCCAGGGGATATCCCACCCTCTCCGCCGTGTCCCAGCCTGGCAGTTGTCTCCCTGCTGTTCAGAGCTGCCTCTGAACACCTCTCCCGAACTTGTGCTCCTACTTTGTCTGCAAGGCACCCCTGTCCTTGTCTGATGCACCACCATTAATTCTCTCACCTCTTCTTCCTTGCCTTCTGCGTGTAGGCAGATGGTTGGAGGAGGACAGAAAAGCAACTCGTTTCCTTGCTTCTCGATAAACGCACGCTTTCCAGAGTAGACAGATGCCTTAAAGTCAGATCCAGGGCATCTACTTCATCTCTAGGGTTCAGCTGTAGTGTATAAAGCATTTGCTGGCTCTGGTCTAATGCTTTTTGACATTGTCGGGCCCCCCTTCAGTGAACTGCTGCCTTGTAACCAACTTGACAGCAAGTATTGTTCTACGTTTATTAATACCGTACGTGCCATCTTCAGACTGACATGTTCCAAGGCCAGGCATCAGCTGTGCTCAGCTCTGGCTTCAAAAAAAATATTCAGACAACAGCACAGACCTCCTGCTGCTAAGCAAGTAAGTAAATAAATAAAAACATGCCTTTACCGTGCTGCCGCCACACCTTTTTACCCTTTCAATCTCAATTTTTGAAATATTTTTTTTTCTTTTCCTCGGGGTCTTAAAATTTGAGGTACCCATTTTCCTGCACCCTCCCCTTTTGGGCTTCTTTAGGAAAGGACTTCTCCCTCCCCCGCCTCAGTCTTCTTACTAGTTATTCTCTGCTCTTTCTTTTGGATGCAAACCTAAATTCCAGAAACTTGAATCTACATAAAAGTTAATTAACTTCAGAAACTGTTTTTCCTCTCCTTTTTATTTTACCTTTTTTTTTTTTAATGCAGTTGGTTTGGTTTTATTATTTTTTACTATAGCCACTGTAATTTTCTATTATTTTTTAAATGTTCAGCTTAATGGGTTATGTTTACTTAGTCAAGAAGCTGATGATGCCTGTGACAGGACCAGAAGTGTTTGGTTAGCAGCAGGGAGGGAAAAAAATCAATAACTCCAAGCATTTGGCAGCTTTGTGGGCAGGAAATCATTTGTATTCTCTGGTTTAAATCAATGACCTTCTTTTCTTTGCTGTTCCAACAGGAAATTATAAACTCTGTGAACACTATTTGCATAGTGCCTTCTGCAATACACTTGTATATGCCTGGGCAAAACAGTATGTTAACCCCAGCAGTGCTTCTCCACTGGAGAAACCCAGGCACTCTAGCAGAGAGCTTTTCAGCTGCAGGCACTTGTATTTATTAGAAGCAGAGACAGAATAGAGCAAGATGTGAAAAGAACTTCTTCTCCACTTCCAATGGCACTACAAAAAGACAAAGGCATTGTTATTTTTTGATAACAGGGTAACCTACTGCAGAACATGAAAAAAATGCCTCCTTTGTACCTTGCAAAGGTGTTGTATTTTCAGTATGACAGACAGAAACTTGCTACTTCTACATTAATGCTGGAATCGCAGTTTTGTACCTTGCTTGTTAGGGTTGCCCTAATGTGCCAGGTATGGTTTAAAAGTGCTGCACCTTTTCTTGAGCTCAGCTTAGCATCACAGGGTTTGCATCTGTGAAAGCCTCATCCTCCTCTAAATTAAGCCCTTTTGCTAAAGGCACTTAAGGAAGAAAAATGAAATGAGCACCTTGTCTTGCCATGCCGACAGGAAGCCATTCCAGGAAGGTGACCCTCTCAGAAAAGACAGTGTTGAGCCTGACATTGAACTTTTGAACTTTTTTCTGCTGCCCACCACTGCATTAAGTCCAGCTCAGCTATTTCTTAGCATGTAGAAGAGCTGGCATTTGAGATGACAACCTAGTCACAGGAGATAGAAGAGGTATGTGACCCTTTTTTCTACTCTCCCCACAGTGTAATTATAGTGCAGCCCCAAAGTCTAGGATACTTATCTATGGCCAGACCTAAGTGTTGTAGCTTGCAGCAACTGACACTGTAAAGCTCCTGGGCCTAAGCACCCCTTGATGTGCTTATCTTCATCCTGTGCAGAAGAATGACATGGTATATAACATGATTATAACCCCAGAAATCAGCAAAGCCTCAGCAGTCTGCACAGAAATTCAATGTCATAAAATTCAGGCATCCAGATTTTTCTGCTTTTCTTTTGTACATGACAAGCCCTTTCACTGTAGTTCTCAGCATCCTTTCCGTGCTTCCAGTGCCACTGGCACAAAGCTGTAGTCATCAGGTGATACCTGAAGTATACTTATTAGTTATGTCACAGCTCTCCCTCCCTGACACAAATAGGATAGGAAAGTTACTCAGAGAGACTAAAGTGGAACTTGTATGCAATTCTCACACTCCTGCTTTGTTTCTATTAATCTGCCAGATGTGAGGTTGTCTATCCTGACCCCAAAAGCATTTCACCCCTTCCCCCTGAAAACTCTACATGCTTGTTGGGGTCCCTTCCAGAGCTCCTGGCTGCTGGAGCACAATATTTTCTGTTCCTGGCTGAAGGGACCCAGCAAGAAAATGAGGTGCCTCTCCTCCTCACTGACAAGAGACCAAAGCAGCATCACAGTATCACATAAAGGCTGAGGTCAGAACGGACCTTTGGAGGTCACTTTGTCCAATCGGGCTGCTCAAACAGAGTTGCCTACAGCCAGTTGCCCAGGACCATATCCAGATGGCTTTTGAGTATCTCCAAGGATGGAGACTCCACAATCTTCCTGGGCAACCTGTGCCAGCACTTTGTGACCCTCACAGTGAGAAAGTGTTTCCTGATGTTCAGATGGCACCTCCCGTGTTTCAGTTTGTTCCCACTGCCATCGCTGGGCACTGCTGGAGAGTCTGGTTCCCTCTTCACACTCTCCCTTCAGATATTTACATACGTTGACAGGATCCTTCTCGCGCCTCCTCTACTCTGTACAGCACCAGAAGCAGAGTGCTAAATCAGAGGATGAACTCAGTAGTTGTTGCTCAGTTGACTTTCTTCTTCTGAGTGGGTCTAAAGCAACTGTGCCTTTCCTCCTCTGTTGCTTTTCCTCCTTTCCCCATGCACGGATCTCCTAAATATCATGGTGTCACCTTTTCCTATTGAACACCACGTACCTGGCATCTTTCCATATCACAACAAGAAGTGTTTTAATCTGGAAGGATGTGTAAATAGAACAGCTCATGCCAGAAATATGAACTGGTTTGGTTAGTTTTAGGCTTTGGGCTGATTCGTGAGTGATTTATGATTACATACGCATAAAATATAATCAGAAACTGTGGAGTGATATTGGTGTATGTACAAAGAGGAGAGCTGCCACTGGTACACATGGGAAAGTATGGGCCATAATGTAGTCCTTTTGAGGTTATGAAAGGTGTGTTATGTGACTAATTCATTTTGCTAATATATGACAACGACTTTCATAATGGCAAAATTACTTTCCTAGATAATTTGGTTTTTAACGACTTACCACAGTTGTTACCCTCCCAAGGGTGTGTATTTCCCACTCTGCAGAAAACTGGTATGGAAGAAAAGAATGCTGATAGACATAAACCATGCATTTAGCTTCAAAACAGAAGTCTGTGGGTTGTTGTTTTTTTAGTATTTATAAGCTATGGTCTTTGAGGTTTTTGCTCAGAAGATAACCATGTATTTCATGAGGCCTCCATTTACAAAAGGGAAAATATAATTCTTTTTGCGGAAAAGAAACTAGATTACATTGCAGGAAAAGGAGATACTTTCAGGAGTACTCAGATGGAAATTCAGTTCAAGAACTTTGTACTGAATTTAGGGCACAGATTTACGAATTGGCTCTGTTGTTGCACTGCACTTAAATGTACTGCTGTATTCATACTGAACTGAATGGCATTTGCTGTAGAGGTAAAAAGTAAGACTCACTCTCTTTTGAATTTAATACAGAATAATGACTTTGCTGACTCAGTAGGGCAATTCTTGATTTATACCACTATAAGCAAGAGAAGAGCCAGATTAGGAACGTACCTTTAAGTGACAGTGCTCAGATGTGTATTTAATCTTAACTGTTAAACAAAACATTTGTAACAAAATGGACTATTCACTGCTCTTACCATTCTCTCCATAAAAGCACTGTGAAATGGATGGTGTCAGTAATGAAGACCCACAGTCTCCAAACATTACTCTCCTCAGGGTGACCCTTCTTCAGTGTAAATCAAATCACTTTAAATGAGGTGTAACTTGGTACCAGCGAATGCAGAACTGGCTAGTTTACAGTGTGTATGCACAAACAGTAAGGCAGCAGAATGGGGTGATAGATATACAGAGGTAACATTCACCAGATCCGTTCCTTTGCCCAAGGCTGGCACAGAGAAGGAACAAAATTTCCTCCTTTCCTGCCCTTGACATTCAGATCCATTAGACACACCCTCAAGTGTCTTATTTGCACATCTCCATTTGTGTTGGCCATTCCTTTCTAACAGGCTATTCTCCTCCACCCAAGACAAGCAGCTAGGCAAGCAAATGCTGCTATATCCTGGCTAGGAAGTTCCTATAAGCATGGGATTTTCCCCCAGGGAGGTTTTGTCTGGGCCATTTTATGATGCAAAGGTCTTACTAGAAGAAAGAACTGGCCCTACAAGGTCTGGATGCCTTGCTGAAAGATGAATACCAGTTAGCATATATAATATCCAGTACTGGTGGGGAAAGTAAGAAGCAAGCAACCAGTCATTTTTAACTTAGACAACAAGCTGCACTCCTCTGACTCCATTTTTCCCCAAATCTGCTTGTTAACTCAGTACGTGCTATTTGTGCTTTATGGGACTAGGAGTCTAAGCCAGTTTACTGGTGAAAGTAACAACTTTCTCATTAAATGTTAACGGCAATGTTTTAATTAGTCCCAGGGTTCTGGTAGAAAGTGAAGTCCTTCCTTCAATAGCAGCAGCTACAGATGCAGTAAGTGTTAATAACCTAACAGGAAGCAAACTAGGCAGGCATATATTCCATCACCCAAAAAATGAATTTCATGTAGCTTTTCGATGGACTGTTCACACTTTAAACCAAAAGAAGTGGTTGATTTTTAGTGTGGAGAGCTGGGCTGTTTGCAGCACCTAAAGCTTCAGACCCATCATGTTGTTTCCCATTTTTCTCAGACCCGACGTTTAACATGCTCCCTGCTGTACAATTTGAAGCTCAAAACGTCAGCTGGTTTAGAGGTGAGGAGAAGAAATTCAAACAGAAGCAGTAACTATTCTCAGACTTACAGCAATCTGTGCTCAGATGCCAAAAGAATAAACTTAAGAAATCATGACGGACTTAAATAGCTTCTGTTACGAGTTTTTCAAGTCACAAATGGACTTTTATAAAGAAGTGAAAGTACACATGGGGTTTATGTGAAATGGGAAGTAGCTGCATTTGTGTGACACCTGAAAGGATTTAGCAGGAACAGAGAAGGAACAATTTTATCAAATGCTGGCCTAAAAGACAGCTGGAGCAAACAGTTGGTTTTCATCTCTATGCAGAAGGGGAGTAGTCAGTTACACTGCCCTTCTTCCCCCACCTCTCTAGCCACTGAGGTTTTAGTAGTGGGAAACTTTCTCTTGAAGGGAGCCCAGCAGTTTGCAAGAAAACCCCCCTGTGAGATCTCTGAAACACTGGGGTATCTTTAGGGATACAGTAACCTTCAGAGATACTTTAGGGATACTGTATCCTGGATAAGAGAGGTTTTTGAAAGGTTATTTCCTCTTTAGGGATACAGTCACCTTTAGCAATACTGCATCTTTAGGGATAAAGAGTTTTCACTTGGATTGGTAAAAGTGCTTTTGGATCTTTGATTATCTACCCTGGTAAAAAAAGTAGACTGCCACTTTATTTGCATAAGTAACTGGCCAGCTTAGGAGATGTCTTGTGAGCTTTTCAGTTTAGGAAGTAAACTGAAGAAATCTTGGACTGCACAAACAAATCTTTTTGTCATGGCCAAGAAGCAAGACCGGTTTTGGCTGTGGGCAGGGCTTTTGCAGTGATCCACAGCAGTTTTCCAGCCTCAGCGCTGCTGTAGCCGAGGGAGTTCTTGAAATGCAACCCGACATCAGCAGGGTGTTAGGGTGTGCTAACAAGACCCCATTTACTGTAGTTTTAGCACAACAGGCAGAGATCAGGCAATGCGGGTGTCAACCACACAGCATTGTGCTCTAGTGATTTTTCCCCTGTCGTGCTTTAAAACAGTTGTACGATAACTGTAATGATTTTCAGCTCAGTCATGCAATGGATGCAGGCTTTCCGAGGGGTGACTTACAGGGTTCAGACTGAAGCTCGGTATCTCTGTCTTGATTTCTAGGCAGCTGAGGCAGCAGGGAGCGTTATTTGTCCTGTAAAGCACCCGGCATAACAACAGGCTTTCTGGTGTCACCCCTCTTAAGCGGTGGTTCAAGATGGCTATCACTGGGTAGCCTCAGTCCAGCTAAAAGGCTCTGCTGGCAGCTCTTATCCGAACTCCACCTAGAACAAAAGAGAAAATGCAGAGGAATGGGTATGTAGCATAGGAAGAGTACTCAGACATTCCCTAAGATTGAACAGGGTCCCTCTACCTCCCACCCCAAGACAACCTCTAGTACTGTCCATCTTACTGCCTGTGCTTTCCTTACAACCAGTTTACAGTAAAGTGAGAATTTAGCACGTGACTCTTGACATGACAGAGGTTCCATCAAAAACACCTGGGATCCTCTGCAGCTTTGTCTGGCCTTATTCATAAAAAACCTTACAAAAATAACCACACATTCTTTTGCATAAACCCACTCCTGCTGGCTCTCTGAACACTGCCAGCAGTAAAAAGAAGGTAACAGACCAGGTATTTCAGTCCTACAACTAAATACGATTTTCATAATAGACATTCCTCCTGTACATCATTTCCTCTGTTGGTAGTAATGAATAAATCCACAACAGTCCATGTGCTGGGACTTCTTTTCTACCAGTTTATCCATTTTTTGTGAACTAGCCTACCTGCAAACAGACATATTCATTCTTCTAATGGCACTTTGGGTTTACCAGTTTCTGCACGTGCAGCATTTTGCTCTGTACATGTACCAGGAGGAAAAAAGTAAAAGAACTAGTATTTTTAAAGATTAAACATTTCAGGCTGCAGACAAGATTTTTAAACCAGTAAGCTCTGTGAGAAGTCGAATAAGAAAACCTGGCATCCTCCAGATTTGGGCCTCTTGGAGTCTCCAGGAGAGCACAGTTCCCTGCAGCCTCTACCCTGCAGGGAAGATCCAGACCTCCTTCAGTAACCAGCCACTTGCTTCCACAAAATTCTAACACCTTCAATATCATAAAGAACTCTCACCTCTCTGTAAGGTCTGTTATAACAGGGAAGGATATTCCCAAACTCTTAATACACTGATGAGGATACACACATGACACACATACCAAGAACAGCTATTTCCATAGGAAACCCATCTGAAGGATGTGCAAGTCAGTCAGTAAGTCAGTCAGTAACAAAGCCAGGCAATATTACAACAGAAATGAGACTTCTGTCCATTGGTCGCACAGCTTTAATAGGACACTTTTCAATTAAACTTCAATGACATCTTTTGAAAACAAGTTTTACACCTACTGTATTTCTCTGGGACAAAACAGTCTGCTCAGCTGAATTCCCAGCTGAACATTTTGTTTCTCCCAGCCTGCTGGCAGCCACAGCTACTTAGAAGGAGAGTAAGTTATGTCAAGCACCAGGCTTTTTCTACAGTACCTATTACATCACCTTTCCTGAGAAACTTGTCTGAGCAGATCCCTTTTCTTGCTTTCTTCTTTCATAGTGTCCTTCACATTCCTCCTTCAGTATTTGTCATTCTCCCTGTGGAAGCTTAATTGCTGGCATTTTAAGGAAAGGTTACATAGCAAAAGGGTCACTAGCAGTGCTTTTCTTATCCCTATCCCATCATCCTAGAGACAAAACTGAAGCACGTGCCGCCTTTAGAGAAAGATTTTCCTTCAGAAAAACCTACATTGCTGGTTTCAGAACAAGAAAAGGAGCATAAATCACCTTGGTCATTTTAATTCTAACAGTAAAGAAGTAAGGAGGACAAGAAGCAAAACACAAAACAAAAGAAACAGCAAATTACACTCTGGTGCAAGTAGAAAGCCAGATCCCTGAATTTCACCCTCATCCCTGAATCTCAGGTGACTGTGTCCCTGACTCTATCTCTGCTTGCTTCTGTATGAGACCTGGTCCTTATGAAATGACCTTGGAAGTCAACAGCCATTAAGTCTTTCAGAACGTCCTCTAGATAAAATGTACCAGTTGAAGTCTGGTCCAGAGACAACTAAAGTTGCTGGGAGCCTGCCCAATTCATGTCCGTAGGCTTCAAAGTAGGCAATGTAAGAACAAAGTGTGATGGAGTCTGGGGACAGGATTGGGAGTAAGTTGGTAATGGCGCCTAGGGAAAAAAAGATAAACATTTCTCCTTCTTCTAAACACAGTGGCTCCCACGTGATCTTCTTGAGTAGTCTGAGTCTTTCTATACAAGCAACCCAGAAGGAAATCTACTTCCCAGTCAAGGGAAGGAAGCACAGCTAAATGAATGCTGTTAGCAAGGGCAAACTTATTATCTCTGCCTGTCTGAGAGCCCACTGAGGTTGAACAAAATCTTTTCATTAGCTGTAGAAGAGTCTTTATTACACTCCATTTGAATGATCTGTTTAGGATTAAGTATTTCTCGAAAAACACACTGCTTTTCTTCCAAATTATTTTCCATTCCATGGTACTTAGTAATGCCTCAGTTCAGCAAAATGCTGAATACTCTGCATCATGTTTAACATGAAATGTAACCAAAGCCCCCTGTGACCTGCAGTGGTGCTCTCTAAACCTCTACTTTTTAAGGGATTTGTGAGCAAACAACTGAAAGAATCCAAGCAAGCTATTTTGAGCAGGCTTAAATTTAGTACAAATAGGTCCTCGTCTTTATTGGAAAACTTTTAAAGGAGCCCAAACAAAACAGAAATAAACAAATTTAAACATACTGTGCTTTCAACAGCAAAATAATCTAAAAATTAACTTAATAATTTTAGGATCAGCAATCTGGACAGATAACTAAAGCAATAAATAAAATGGCCAAGCACTAAGTATTCAGTTAAATGTATCAGCATGCTGCTGATGGTCTATAAACAATGCTAAAAGAATAGGAAATTGTTAAAGCAGAAGGCAATATTTCATTTGCTATTCAGCTGAGATTACTTCCAAGGAAGTCACTATTACACATTGATGATACAAACTAGAAGTGAGCGCAGGCACAGACTTGCCTGTTACCCACATGAGTATGACTAGTGCTGAATGGTTCTCTTACTAATCTTTTCTTAGAGCCTGAACTTCGCTTCCAGAAAGGCAAGATTATTTGGGAGGTTCCGTTTTCACACTTCAGAATCAGACAGCTCTTCCAGCAGGTCCTTGGGTTTTGGTTTCCTCTGAGCAGAAAGAACATAAAAGAGTAAAAAGCCCAAAGCACCTGCTCTGAACTTGGTTTGCCAACCTTCTCGTTGTGTGTTAGACTGGGAATTCCCTTCTTTCTTTCTTTCTTTCTTTTTTCTTTTTTTTTTTTTTTGTGGGGGGGGGTGTGGGTAGTAACGATGAAAAGGAAAAAAATAAAAAGTAAAAATTACCCCACAGTAGCATTCTTTTCTTGTTCCACTTGACTTGTTTAGGATTTTGTGACTGGCCTCTGCCAGACCAGGAAAGGCTTCAGTGTATGAGAAATGCCAGGAAAAGGTCAGATTGGAAGGGGCCATACCAAACCAGTGGATGCCGTATGGGGACACTGGCATGACCAGACCACTCCCATGGTACAGTGTGATCCCACTGCCTCTTTTGACAGAAACTACTCAAGAACACGTGGGTACTTTCCCACTTTTCCTGTTTTAGGAGTCTCAGGTTAAGAGGCAGCTGCCTTGTGCCAACTGATTGTGAAATGTCAGGCATGAGGTGTGTCTTCCAAAAGGTCTGAATCAGGATTGCAGTGTCCAAGTTGGCTGCCTAAAGTAAGGAGGCAGTCCACCCTTCCCCCTTCCTGAAGAGCCAGAGTTGCTGAATTTCCCACTTGCCTTTCCAGTTTTTATGAAATTCTGTTAGAAAGGGATGATACAGGAACTTAACTTCTAAAGCACCAAAAAATTCTGCACTGAGAGATTCTGATAATGCACTGAGGAGCACTTGGTGTCACATACAGAAGCCCCGCAGCTGAGTTGCTACTTCTAGTAAAACCAGCTGTGTTAGTAACAGACTGGAAGCTGTGGCTTCTACAGAGAAAAAGCAGACTGGGTACAAACGAAGGAACATGAAATAGAAAGGGAACTTCTGACCAAACTTTGCCACGCCATCTTCCATCTTTACGCCTTTCTCTCCTCCCACTCTGCCCCTCGTCCTCCTGCCCTTTCGCAAAACTCTAAACTGGGACTGGTTGTGTCACAACTACATACCATTTGTCAATGATTTGCCTCCTCCCTCTCTGTTCTGTATAAGCCAAGCGTTCCCAGCAAGCTTTATGGGGTGATGAGTCAGTGGCCCAAAGAACTGACGGATGAGATGTGGTATTTATTTTCTTCTGCTTTATAAGCATGGCAGTCTTCCCCATCCATAACCACAGAGGAAGGGGTAAACAAACATACTGCAGCTGGGAGCTCTATGGATAATGTTCGCAAAACCTGCAGCTTCCAGTAAAAGCCTTGTGTTTTCTGTGTTCTGTTTTGGTACCAGGCTTTGCTGGATGTTTACTCAGCAACACACTGTGTTAAAAGTTGCAACATTCATCTTTAAGCATTAATTACCAAGGCATGATTGCTTCAAAAATCCACTGCCTGAGGCCAGGGCCTAGGAAGTGGAAAATGTAATTTCAGAAAGAGATGAGAACAAATGCTGAGCCTTTTAATTGCAGGTTAGTACAAATGACTAACAGTAAAGCAAAAATCGCTCGGATGTATTTGTTTTTTTGAATGACAAATTCAAAACCTAGCAGTGAGTTGCCTGGTGTTTGTATTTTTCCCCCTTGCTCCTCTTTTTGTAAAAGTCAAAGAAGCCAATTTGTAGAGACGCAGGAAGTACATTTCTAAAATGTCCTTAAAAAAAAAAGGTAATAATTTACTAGAAAGAAAGAAAAGGCTAAATGATGCATGCATAGTCAGGCAATTAGTTGCAATAGGTTTTTGAACAGTTCCTGTGCTTGTTTGGAGTTTCAGTTCGGGATGAAACCTGCAGTCACTCTTAACATCTATCTCCATCTCCCGCAGTTCTGCTCAAATCTACCTTGAATTACCAACAGCCTAACAACGCATTGGCCCTGTTACATCACATGTGACAGCGCAAGACTAATTGCTGCTGTGACTCAACATCACCGTATTTGGTGCCCCAGCCCGTAGCCAACAGGACCATTATAATAGCAAAGGCATCTTCACCTGCACCCTTCTGCCCTTGCTGCTGGCAGTCTGGGGACAGCGCTGAAGGAGCACCTTTGCAGGGCATCAGAGGCACTTCTTTTCCCACAACAGTACAGAACTTTTTCATTCTAACCCCCAAGAGCCCCTCTGTGTTGGCTGTGCCAGGAGGCACACAGCTGATGCAAGGTGTAACTCATGGCCTGGTGAGCCTGAGGCTGGTTTCTTGCATGCCTATAGGAGACACTGTAAGATCATGGTCCTAAAGTTGCAGTTATGCACCATATCCCAAAGAGAATCCAAATTGTGACACTCATCTTTTCTAATGCTGATGCTCACCAGGAACCTCCAGTTCTGCTTCTGAGTGTGCTCAGAAGCACTTCTGACCTCGTATCACTGAACAGCTTGGTGCCTGCCTCCCTAAGATTGAGAAATGACATGCCACTTTAGTACCAGAAGGGCCTGATCCACTAGGTATATTAAAAAATTGCCTAACTCATCTCATTTCATCCAAAGGACAAAGACAAGAAGATAGTGGTCATGACAGTGTTTGTGTCCCATCTCCTGTCCCCACTTACTTCTAACAGTTCTGTACTGAAAGCTTTATCCCCATGACCTGGGAGATCTGTTTTCAACATGCTCTGAGTACGTTCTCTTGCTGAGTCAGTCCGCACCCTTCTGTTGGATGGGGAATAAAAGACCTTCACCTCATGGCCATCCTTGCCAGGCCTGTCCTGCAGACCCTTGCCTGCAGTCCAGGTTTTTCAGAATGTCCCATGACCACACTGTTAAGAATGTGCTCCCCACTGGCTGCCAGTGCTACACAGTGCTCAGCTCACACCTGCCCCTGTGACCCCGTAGCTAACGGTTGCTATTTTCTGTGAGTAGTCTTGGTGGTTTTTTTCAGTTCAGAGTATGGAGAATACTAACAGGCACATGCTGCAGCTCAGCAGAGCAGTCCTGCATCAAAAACATTGCAATGGCAGAAAAAAAATGTTGCATGCTCTAGGAAAAGGATGGATGAGGGCACAAATTATGCTATCACCTAACCTGGAATAATGCTGAAGCCCTGTCCTTGCTGTGAAGGAAATACATTTGGTTTCTTCCACATCTGGCTGTATGGAGTAAATCCTGGAGCAAACAACACAGCTGACTCACATTTTCCCTTGGAGATACCAATGGATTTGTTCCAGAAGAGAGCTCAGGAACTGGCAGGTGTCTGACATACTGACTGACCACAGGTATTATGAAAGATCAGGAAACACATCCCTGGAGAAAAATAGGCATGTGGCAAGCTAGTAGTACAGACACAGCATTTTTAAGCAGTAGTTGTTCTACTCTGATGGGGTCCATGAGGAGAGGTATCTCTGCTGAGCTCACTCTACTCAGACAAAGCACTACGCAGAACACGAAACCCAAGTGAAACAGTGCTGTACAGCAGCCTTCAGTCAGTGGGATTAAGTAAGTAATGACAACATTCATTTTCTCACTATTCCTTCTTCTCATACTTTCAAGTAATTCACGTAGGTGCTGCACTTGTAGAGTGCTGATGCCTGGAGGTGTGCAGGAGGGGAATGGGGCTTGCTCTGTTTCCCCTCCTCCCCTCTTTGCATGCAATCCAGTGACAAATTTCAGTTCTGTTTTATCACAGGTACAACTGGGAGACCAAGAGGAGTCTCCTGTGCCTCTGCCCTCTTGAACGTCACCACTGCTTTATGGAAACCCAGCTGCCACTATGTTTTCCTGACTGCCTCTAAAATGATTGTCAAGGACAGAAAATATTAATTAAATTTTAATTAATAAATTGAATACTGTGAGGTTAATTATAGCTATTTACAGGGAGTGTATGGGATTTGGAGGGCCTACCTTCTGGCGTTTTTGCACAAAGTGTTGCTTCTTCCTCTAAGCTCTAATTATCTGGCTTTTTTTGTTTCATTTTGTTTTGTTTTAATAGCCAGTCTCCCAATGATTGCTCAGTAGCTCTCATTTTGTTCCTCATCAGCAGATCTCCAGCACAGCTGCTACAGAAGGGAACCAGCGCTGCTGTTTGCCTTGCAGGGAGCAGGTGATAAAGAATCTATCAGAAGTGGTGTAAACCAACAACATTAGAAAAGCAAAGAAAAAAACCCAACCCCCACACACAAAAAAAACCCAACCCAACCTAACATTGTCTAGCTACGGGACTGCTTGAGAAACAGAGGACGCAGGCATAAATAAGAAGGCACAGCAACACCTGAGGTCAACAATTTTCAGTTCATATGCAGCCCTGTTGTCCAGCTGCGTGGTCTGCCTTCCTGCATACGCATACCGCCAACAGTCACTGCCAGCAGACAAGCACCGGGGAAAAAGCAGGCTGTTCCAGCACAAAGTCAGCTGCACAACTTGGAATGTTTTCTTCTCTGCTCCTTAATTTCAATCTACATGTTTCCTTCTTAATGGTAAAACTGGTTTAAAATTGAAATGGACTTAATTATCTGCATTCTAAAACCAGTTACTTTCAGCCTCTCAGTGTGTAGCTGTAAAGAACACAGGTCCTTTCAGGACACTGTTCAACTAAAGGCACACAGTAAATGCACTGTGCCCAGATATCAGGAGTTTATTCCAGCCAGCTTTCCAATGTCATGCTGCTAGATGCAAAATAAAAGTGCCTAAGAACCTGCACAAGAGGGCTTTGGGAGTTTGTGGGGTTACTCTGGATGTTGCTTTGTTGTTTTTGTTTTTTTTTGCAAAAGTGATCCAACACGATCAGCAGGCAGCCTGCTGCTTTCCCTCAAGTGTCTCGTCCTGCCTGGTAGTGGTCACAACTGACTGGCTACCACAGAAGGAGAAGGGGGCAGCGGCTGGAGGACAAGGACTGGCAGTGACGCCACAGCCGATGGCTGGCCTGGTGCCTGTCTTCCCCTTCCCACTGCAGCAGCTGGCAATGCGTGGCAGGCACAGGGAGACAGTTTTTGGCTCCTGCTGAGGTGAGACAGGGTGAAGAAAAGGGGGAAAAAAAATTTCCAACCAAGACTAATAATGCTAGTAAGGGAAAACGGGGATAGACTGGCCAGCATGGAAAGCACGGTATCCCCAAAATCCAGCATGGATCCCTGTGGTTTCTGAGGTTGGAAAACCATTGTCTAAATTAAGAAAGCTATCTTTCAGCTCCAGACATAAAAGCTGGAATCATTCTTGCAGAAAAGCCTAACTTGTCTGGCTCCTCAAGCATGCTTGAAAATTTTATCCACTTCCCTTTGCAGCGAAATGGTCCAGAGGCACAGAGCCGAGGTCTCTCCAGCACCAAGGTGTCTCCCCACCCTGCACTTCAGTTGAAAGTCTCAAAACCCTGCTCCAACTCTACCTCTCACAGCCACCAAGATTCCCTGAAACTGGAGGAATAAAGCACTGTGTCTCCTCTTACAGAATGGTGTCACCTAAGAAATGGTTGCCAGCACATCTGATAACTCAACTGCTCGCACAACTGCCAGCAGAGCGGCAGTGCCCACGCAGCACCACCAGCTGCTGCAAGACATCCTTTAAAAAACACAACCCCTGTATGGTGTCCTCAGATGTGTCTTTCCCCACTTCAACAACAAAATTTTATGTTGAGGAGGTAAAGGTCCTGCTGCTTAAAGCTTTCACTCCTCGTGAGGCTCAGTCACTTACTCAAGTGGTGAGATCCAAGTCACACCTATGACCCTCGGTCACCCGTGGGATCAGAGGTCTGACAGAGCCAGTCAAGGAGAGCACAGGCCTGGATGCTGAGAGCCTTTAAGGAGGCTGAGACCCCGGGGCAGCGAGGCCAGGGCCGGGGCCGGGGCCGGGGCCAGGCGGGAGAGCTGCTGGCAGGCTCGGGCTGCCGGTGCCACCTTCTGGACACATGCGCAAGAGTTACCAACCTTCCCCTTGGGATGGAAGCAACGCTGTAAAGAAAGTGTCCTCATTTCACTGTGCAGTGCAACCTGCCTTCTGTGGAAAAGGATGTACTGCAAGCTCAGAAAAATGCTCCCTCCTTTTGGCATTTCCCCTTCTCCAAGCGTTTCTGAGAAACAGCCAAGCATGGGAGAAGTGGAGACGAGACAGTGGCACTTGCCTTAAGAGGTATCTGTGCATTTTAGGCCAGAGAGGAAGAGCAGGGGCACACAAGGGCGCTCTGTTTAACACAAATGGCACTGTCACAGGGACTCATGGAGTATTAATTTCAGCAAGGAGTAGCCTGCAGAGAAGGTTCTGACTGATCTTGCTGTCCGGTTAGCTTTAGTGGCCATGTGTGAATGCAGACATCTTGAAGTCTTGCCATTTATGTCATCAATGGTCATGTTCTCAAAGGGAATTGTGCCCTTTAAGATCCAAACCACAAACAGTTGAGCACGGTTACACCACAGGAATTACCGAGAGCAAGGCTAAGGTTAGAGAGGCCACCTCACCCTGAAAGAATCCAAAATTACATCTCCTGCAGACAGCAGCAGCCGTCCTATCTATGTCATATAGCTGCAGAGTGGGACCTGACCACTGTGTTCCAAGCAGCAAGCAGGGTGCATACACCCCGCCCACAGAATAAGCCTGGGAACAACTTTTAGTGCAGAGAAAGTCTCCAAAGAATGGTTTGAAGAGCACAGTAGGGAGCAGCAGACCAGGAAAAGCTGTGATGTTGGAAAGAAATGTCTGAATTGGTAGAAAGCAAAAACAAGCCAAAAGAAAGAGCCGCAGGAATAATGCAGAAGACAGGCAGCAGCAGCAGCGAACAGTTGCAGGCTGCAGAGCACAGTGCTGCAGAGCTGCTCCCTGAAGACTTGTTCTTCTGCCCCAGTCTAAGATGGAGCCTAAGAAATGTGGAGTTTGAAGCTGTAAAATGCTGGCAGCAGCTGCAAACATGCAGCACTCAAAACAAAGGGCCACGATTTAGTGGCAGCTTTGGGGGGAATTATTGCAACATGGGATGGTGGCAACAGAGGCAATGGAGACCCATTAGGTCTTAGGAGGTGCAGAGGTAATGAAACATGGTCCACGATGGGAACTTAAAGGATCTAAGTGTTATATAGAGGCTGCTGCTTTTCTATACTGCAAATGATACCTGTTTTCATTTCAGAGACTGGGGCAGTGCAGTGGCATGGAGACAAGCTGGAGGACCCATGAGACAAATGTACAGCAGCAGTAAGGCAATACAGTTATTTCAGAAACGTAAGCTATTTCAAGCATGTACTGATGACATTTATTTCGAATCTGTCAAGCCTTCCTTTAATATGCACACAGCTTAATGATAAATACAAACCGTGTAGTGATTTAAAGCCACAGCTTTTGCCGTGTTACTATTATACAACCTCATTTCAGCTGCCGACCCATCCAGGTTGTCAGTTTTTACATCTGGACTCCACTTGAGTTCAGCTGCTGCGTAGCTGGCCCAAATATATGTACTGCTACTGCTTGTTTGTGCAGTGGCTCCACAGGATTTAAGATAGATTTATTAAAAATAGCAATAGGCCCTCTTCCACAATGGTGTAAACAGAGTAGCTGATGTTAATGACAGTTTACATCAAATCATCTAATTCCTACTGCTGTTAAGTCTCAGTTCCCATAGCTCTCTGGGATAGACATGGACAACTCCTGTATGAAATAAGATTTGGCAGGCTCTGGGATTCTGAGCCTTGCAGAAAGGGATTCATAGCTATGCTTCTCTCCAGCATCAGTACTTGACAGTAGTAGATGCTTTAAAAGAAGGGGGTCAGTGAAATACTTTTACTCTACTTGGCTACTACACTGAGGAAATAGCAAGATCTCTATATGGAAATTTTATAGTTTCCGGTCTGTATTGATTTGAAAAGCATCTTCAGCATGCAAGCAGCTGTTAAATGCATTTTGACCCCAAAGCAGGGCATTTGCATTAGTATTCCCACTAGACCGTTTGTGCTTTCATGTCCATGCATTAAGGCCCTGTTTAAAATCTGTCCATGTCCCTAATCTCTCTGGGGAGCTCTCCCTGAATATTCAATGCTAGTCCACGGTCTGTAACAAAAGACGGGGGGGGAATAAAAAAGAGACAGAGAACAGTGTTTATGCATAGAGTTCAACAGCCTTTTCACGTAAAAAACATACACACACACAATAGCACCTCAACTAGAGAGCCTGGCATTTCCACAGCAAAGATCTGACAGCATGTGCAGTTTTTCAAGTTAAGTAACTTACAATAAGGGCATAAGGCATCTGAGCTCCAGATGCACATTCAGGCAGCCAGGGTCATAAATAAAGTGGAAAAGAATGCTCTCACTCTACTATGGGTTTTAGAAAGATGTGTTGAAGGTCCAGCAGATGGGTTTTGCTCTCTCAGCTTTTACCTGTAGAACAAAGTAAATGCATAAAGCTGCTTACTGGCTCCTTCGATTCAAAACCTTTGCGTTCGCTCCCATATGCTTCCATGAAGATACAGCTAATTTAAACAGTGGGCAAAATCCTACCCCTCAAGGGAAGCTGATGGCAAAACTCCCACTGGTTCCAGCAGGCTCTGAGTGTCGCTCAACATGAATGCAATTGGCTGAACTCGACTAACAGCATAACCAATACTGTAATCAAATTCGTATTCTTTCATCTACAGATTTGCCACCCTACCTCTGCTTTAGGTCCTGCTGTCACCCTCTGGTTCCCATAGAAGGGCAAAACCAGCAGCACAGCTGCTGCCACCAAAACTGAGCTCACTGCAGCCTAAGCCAGGTTGACAAGCAGCTCCTTTCCATGGAGGGGTGAGAAATCCTCTCTTGAATTTGGACAGCATATCAAAATATTTTATCATACCATTAACTTAGTTTGCTTAGTCTACATGCGGTTCTAACACAGTTCTTACGAAGCAGAAAACTGGAATCCTGCACTTGAACAACAGCATATCAGATACCAGAAATTTCTGATTTTCAAAGAAGTTTGCCAGTTGAGAAATGAGGGGGTTTGGTTTTGGATCTTTTTTTCCCCTCACACAGGGACTTGTTCATGATCCTCATCATCCAGTCTAGGTTTTATAAACATCCGAGTATTCTTTTTGAAGCCAGTCTGCTGTTTGGGCAGACGGTGTGGAAATTTTACAGTCCATTTCATCCCTGATGCCCGCAGTTAATGCTAACTGTTAATAATGGGAGATACACCCATGGATACATTCACAAACACACGTGCATATATAGACATGCTAAGAGAAGAAAAAACATTCTGACATGTCCTGATAAATTGGTAAAGGCAGATTCCAGAGCTCAACACATACTAGAAGTACATCCTCAAAACTGTTTATTTGGCTGACTTTAGGAAAAACTCTGCAGTGTGAACAACTAACCAGCACTTCCTAGCTTAGTTTTTCTGAAAAATCAACTCTCTGTGTCTCTCCTAAGCCTCACTAAAACACATCTGCTCACCTGTACCACTCAGTTGAAAACTATAACAATCTGGGTGGCCATATTCAGTTTGGTTTCTGTGGATGATCACTATTTACCACACTTGGCTCTGATCTGCAGGTCTCAGATCCTCTTGCCAGAAATACATGCAGCGATTTAAAGGTATGTTTGGCTCATTCCATTTCATAACCAGGGAATACTTTTTTCCTCTCTAAATCCTGATTTAAACTGAAATTCCCAGCATTGAGGATGAGGAGATGACAGGAAGAGGAACACCCAGTCTGGGACTCCTTAAGACCACAGCCTGTACAAAGAGGAAGAAACAGGGACAATTCCAGGGACAGGAGGTAGAAGCAGCAACAGGGGAACAGGCACCAAGGGAGCTGCCGAACTAATGCAGGGCTTGCCCATGGTAGGGTATGTCCTTCCAGAGCCCACCTTAAGAAGCAACACTTGATTCAAGCAGCTCTTGAAGCTGGGCTCCATTCAGCTTTCTCAGTACCCTGGCTCAGTACGTCTCCATAGCGTCCATCTCTGCCTGCTCTCAGGAGCACCCCCATAATGCACCCCAGCTTCGGTCAAAGCACTGCTGTGTAATACAGCTCAGGGAAAGACAGAGGAAGAAGAAGGGAATAAACATATTTGAGGACCGATGACTCAGACTAACTAAAGAATGTGCTTAAAGCAAGTTTGTTCCGTCAACGGCGGTGCTCCGCTGTTTGCTTTACCCCTTTTAGACTAGGTCATCCCAATTCTTTTTCTCCATTTAATAGTGACATAACTAAGTGGCCAGGAAGAAGCTGTGTCACATATCATAAAAGCCCAGAATGCAGTAATCATAGGAGGCCACTGTTCAAGACAAAGCCATGAACTTTACTTTTAAGAATGTGCTGGGCTGTAATTCTGAAGAATGCATTTACTAGCAAACTCCCATTTTTACAAGCTGCAAATCAAGACACAGCTCCCTTCAGTGCTTTACCAGCTTTATGAATCATGAGCCCCGCAGTGCATTGCCATGAGACTTTGCTTTAGAAATAAAATTGTTCAGCAGCAGAGCACCCCAGTTCAGCCTTCCCTTCCCCTGACTGCTGCTTAGTCTCAAACCAGAGTGAAACAACTCTGGGATTACACCTGCACTTAATGTCCTTTTAGGATCTACCAGATTCGGTATAAAAGCATCATGTTGAGTTTCTAATTTTGATATCTGCTTAATTAAGCAACTTTTCAATATCTGTCTCCTTTGCAAAACTAGGCAGCTAAGTAAAACAGGTCTATTACAGAGTTGGTCATGTGATTTTTATTTTTTGGGTGGGGGAGGCAGTGCTAGAGGTTTCCCAGATATCCCTTATTTCAAAGCAGGAATAAAAACAATGGCCAGCTCTGTACCAAACCACAGGTCAATAGATTTCAATGGTTCAAGGTTAAAATTGGCCTCCAGCTAGCTACACAGACTTACTTATTCCACATGTATTAAACAGGAAACTTTTAATGCTTAAAACCAGTTACAAATAAGTGACTGTAAAAGGATTTTTTTAATGTACATAAAGACTAGAAGCTTTCCTCCTTTGAAATGTTTGTGTTTGACACTTCCTCTGTAGCACAGCAAGTCTGGGTTTTTCTCTCCTGCACGGGCTGCGGGTTGAGTTTTGTTTTGCTATTTTGTCCTTTTTTCTTTCACAAATCAAGCTGTCAGCAGCATGGGAAGTAAATCTGTAGCTGGGACACGTAAGAACTGTGTTCTGAGACTGCATTGCTGCCCCCAGTAAAGTCACCCTTGGAAACAGGAGCACTTGAGAGTATCTTAGCACACAGTGAAAGGCTTTTCACTACGGTTTATTTAGCTGAAAAGTTAAAACATAATTCAAGTTTAAAAACTCCAGAGATTAGAGCTGTTAAAAGTATGTGCTTTCTGCTGAGTTTCCTACTACTGCAGGCCACAACCTCTAACGAGTACTGTGTTTTAATAACCACTCTGGTGGGGACAGCATTTTAAGGCTGGGAGATAAACCTAGTTTTCTTGGACTGATATGAAAGCTAAACAATAATATATGTTCCTCTCCTACTACCACAACCACTCCCAAAGCTAAGGGAATCCAGCTCAATACCAAAGGGCCATGCCGAGTATGGCTGTTGCTACACAAATTGTTTTAGCTTGCTCTTAACTTCTTCCTCTGCTCCTTACTCACTGCCCCGTATCACAGCTAGTAGCTGTACTCTCCACATGCTCAGCCGCCATCCCCAGCTGATCCATCCCAGATGCTACATCTAGCCACCACTTCCCAGGTGGCCCAGTTTACCTAACCTCTATCTCCTGCTGGGCCCTGGAACCTATCTCAACCATCAGATGCACCGTGCTCAACCAGCCCAGCTATGTAATTAGTAGTGCAGCTGCACAGCCACCAACCTGCCAGTGTGCATGTGGCAGACCACTTCTTGGCAACTATTAATCATATATTGCAAAAGAAACCGTCCCTTAACGCAGGCAAGTCTTTCCACTCTTGAACCATGTAAAGGACATAAAAGCTTTTGGCCATGCAGGAAAGCGAACAAAATGAGTGGTAATTAACTTTCATGACTACAAAGGCTAACAACTTCGGCACTTGCAAAGGGGATCAGAGGCAGCTGAGCTGAGAAAGAACTGTAGCAGAACAAGTATTTGCCTGGGAGCAAACAGTGCCAGAGTGCTTATTTTAGAATGAATAGTCATGTTAGTTAACTAGAGCTAACTACTGAACAAATAGCTCACGTTACAGCATACCGAGGTACACTAGATGCGTCCTTTGATCTACTGACTTGACAGACCTACTGCGGGGTTCTTTTTATTCAGAAATAAAAAAAAAAAACACCAACCCCTGATTTATTCTACATACCTGGTTCTGGGTTTTGGTACAAAGTCTTTTCATAGATTAATAGGAATGAAACTTATATAAAAGAGGTACCTAAAATGGATTTACTCATTGCAGCATGACATACTTACATGCAGCATGAGCATGTGGTTTACGACGAGAAAAAGAGCAAGCAAATCCAAAGTTTTTCTGTAAAGTGACATGTGTGACTGTTAATCCCTTACTCATATCACTGTCAGAACAGACGAGCTTTGGAGCACTACATGCCCTTGTTGTTTCTGATCTTTTAACACAACTACAGCCTCTCAGCATCAGGATCCAGCCTGCTGTTCAGCTCATAGTNCTGCTGTTTAGCTCATACTATGCATCCTGCACCCTATGTCCCACTTCCTTTAAAACACCAGTGTGGATAATGAGTATGTTTCTCATGGTTTTCAAGAAGTAGGGGAAGAGAGCTTTTGGGGGGGGCAAAAACCCTGTGGTTTCTGAGGTTGGTTGTTTTTTAAGGCAGCCAAAATTAATCCTGAAAATTACAAGTAAAATGGGCTCTGATTATCACCATGCAACTACACACATCTCCCCTGGAAATGCTCATGAATTGATGAGTAGAACTTTCTTTTTATCATATGAACTGCTTTACACTGGCCATAAACTTCAGGGATTTAACAGGGATTAAAGATTCACTTGTCAGCTGCTATGTCCTTTAATAAGCTTCTTAACATCCGTACTGACAGAAGCAGTGGGTCCCTAGTCTTGCAAAGCAGGCTGTCTCTGTCCAAATTTCACTGTAGGTTTGGAGACCTGAAAAAAGTATGAAATGTGGAGAGTCTTCTGCCCCCTTTAGGGAAATAATCTGATAAACAGATTATTTTTTTTTTTCAGACTCTGCTTTTGTTGAATGGGTAATAGAAGTATTAATTTCCAGGAGCTGCACAAAGTGTGTCTCTTCATGCCCTATTGAGGAGAAATTCACATACTAAACCCCCATGTTGTGCTCTGCTATGCCCTGTTCTCATATCTCCTGCCTTAGTTCAGGTCCACAGCAAGCTTCTTCCTCAAGGCTTATTCAGCTCAGTAAGGATGCCCTTGCTTGTAAAGCACTTGACAACAGCCTGAGGTTCTCTGCTGCAGGCAGTGTAGCTGCTGTGTAACCCAGCCAAACCATCTTAATCCCCGTTTTGCACTCTCACCTGTAACATGGAGGCAAAAAAAAATCTTTCACCTTTCCAGGCAAATCTTTTTCTATTTTTTAAATGGCACATTCCTCACAACAGGGTTGACCACATCCTTACCCAGAAGCAAGCACAAATCACCCTCTGCTTTAATTCTTTGGTATCTCTGGATTAAGAATTGGCCCCTAAAACGTTAAACATCTTTAGTTTAGCAGCATTTTTAAAGTTCAAAACAAATGTAAAGTGGACTAGGAAGATTCTTGCTTTGGGCCCTTAGGTTTATCTAGTTTCTCTCCTCCTGTCTTTCTTTGTTACGGGTGATTCCAGGCAAGTTTCTTGCTGGTCTCTCACACTTGTTTTGTGCCATCTCACGCTGCTGGAGCCATGCAAGTAAGGAACTGTAACAATAACACTACCTGCTCAGCTTGGACAGGACACAGCTATTTTTACCAGATTCCTTTTCTGGCACAGCACTTAAAGCACCAAAAGATTTGACACCTGTAATTTTATACTTGGAATAACAGAAGGTATTCACGCCTCTTTTGTAACGTAACATAAAAGCAAACACTACATATGTTCTCATTCCAGTGCTGCTGTCTGGCAGCTATTTGCCTAAGGAAAAACAAGTACTGTTACATTACAGAGTACAAGGAAAAGTAAAAGCTACAGGAAAGAAACCATTAAATGGCTAACTTACTCCCTTCTAGCACTAGACTGCTCCCTGCAACATGTTTCAGAGTGTTTTGTCCAGTCTGGTTTTACAAGTTTCACATTACTTTCATTTATATCTTTAATACAGCGCTGAGTCCAATGTGGTTTGGTGATGCTTATTTTCCTTGTCTTTCAACTAAAAGACTCAGTGCTAGACCAGCTGTTTGTAGAGAGTCAGGCTCCAAAACTACTGAAGAAATCTGGACTCCTTCCACTGACTTCAACAGGCTTTGGATCAGGCTCATGAAAAGACGGCGAGTACATTTCATGTAAGACTAAGCAGGTTACAGTCAGCAAAGTAAAAGAGGATTAGCTGTGCACAATCCCAAGGCATATTACTACTCTGCGTGCTTTGCTAACACACTTTCGCTTTCACAGAGAGAAAGGGCCAGGTGCTCTGCCACTAAGTCAGCATCACCATGCCAGGAATGAACCGGAACTGGAATCTGCCCAGTTATCCTCTTACAACTGAGATTTTCCTAAACTGGAGGTGTGGAAATGTGTTTTCTAAAAATGCAAAACCAGTAAGAAAATGCTTTCTGCTTTCCAGTTGAACTTTAGTTCTTTGGACTAGAGATCCTGTGGAATGAGGATCAGGAGAAATACAACGGGTTTTGTCTCTTTCCTCTGTCAGGTAAGGATGGAGTCTCTTTCTTCTTCAGAACCTAAACGGGTGATATTTGGTTTAAAACACATACACTTTGACCTTCCTTTCCGTCACCAAAACAGATGGGCAGCCCCAGACTGCTAATTTGCGTATATTTTACAGAGCACCGATACTTCAACAAACACTCACAGTGTGCTTTGAGTGCACGCCTTCTGAAAGCTACAACGCCTTTTACCAGGAATTATTTTATCAGTGGGGGACTCATTCTGAACAATACAATCAAACGAAGACAGTGGTGCGCAGTTATTCTTCCCACCCTTTCAAAGTTCACAGTAAACCACGTTGGAGTTTGTGATGTTCTCAGCAGCTGAGAATGCTTTCATCAACCAGACTGGGATTTCTTTCCTGCTCCCTCTGTTCCCTATGGACAGGGGACTTCATGGCAGTGCTTTGTTGTATGATGTGTACAGTTAGAACCTACGCTAAAAGATGCCATTAATGAACGAACTCTGGGTGTGTGTGTCGAGCAGATGAGAACGTTCTTTTGATCTTCTCCGCTCCACCACTGTGCTGTGGCAGACGGATGTCTAAATTGCTTTATTAATGTGCTGAATTCTTCCATCGTTTCTCAAACAATACTGAAGGAATAATCAGAATTTCACTGAGTTATGATTGTCTGCTCTTCCAGCTTAAATCTAGCTGGATGTTATGTAGTAGGGGAAAAAAAAAAATTATTTATTTACCCGCTTATTAATTTTCCAGCAGGTTGACAGGAATACATCATGTGCTTGACACTCTGAGGCAGTCAACAGAAGCTTCTCAAGTTCCTGTTTAATTTCAAAGCAGTTTCCACACAATATGGGAGCTGTATTTAGCTTTAGTTAGTTCAGTTTAGTTTTCAAAACTATTTCAAGTGAGCAAGACAAGGGATTCAAAGATTTTTTTTTCTGAGGCTACCTTAGAATCAGAATAAGCATGTTTAAAAAGCATAGAGGTTCCTGAATATGATAGCAATGCTTTTAGTCTCCAACATATGAATAGTTAGGGAAAAACAATACAAATGGCTTGAGGCCACAGAAGCACATTAAAGAAAGTTTATATGTAATTTCTGGTAAGACCATTATGAAGAAAATTCTTGATAACCCTGACAAAAATATGATTCTTACATGGCATGATAAAAAACTGTGAATCCACTCAAATTTCCCCAGATTGAATGACACAGGTATAAATGACAAGGAGGCGGGAAAAAAGAGGTGAAGGTAGGTCCTCTGTTCTGTAAAAGAAAGAAATCAAACTACTGCTTCCCAGGCAGCTGAACTGATCGAACTGTTGCAAAAGTGTGAGGTCAAACCTTGATTCCTCTTGCAACCTCCCAGCTGCACTTGTGGCAGCTCAGGTGCTCCTCTGATCCCTTGCCTCCTATCTGTCATTTAGTCAGCTGATCTACCTCACTATTCCAAAGAAAGCCTCCTTTCTGCTGTTTTTCTTCCAGGCTAATGGAAGGATCCAACACATTCCAAACACAGTGCAAGGTAAGCACTGGGATGACCAGGAGCAAGGGACTGAGGACCATCAGCTTTATCTTCTGGTGGAAGCAAACTGTGAAACTATCTCCATGTGTCTCAGAAGCACTGTCTTGGTGCATGGACTTGTCATAAGAAGGTAAGGGGGGACTGCAGGGAGAAGTGGAACAAGTATGGGTCCTGATTATCGCTGCAAAGAGGACTGGTGGAAAACAAGGATGCAACAGAAAAGTAGGAATCGTGTATGTCTGTATGCAGAGCATTTAATGGATAGAAAAAATAGAAGCATATGCTGCAGCTGCAGCACACAGAGGAGCCAGGGGATGTATAGTCTATATGCAAATAATTGCACAGTTCCTCTAAGAAAGCACGTGGCTGACTGCACAGATTCTTAGTAGCTACATTCTATGTCTACATCAAGCTTGCTGTTTCTGAAGCGTTTTGCACTTACTGTGTATGGTTGGACAGCACAGCCCAGCCCAGCCCAGCACACACAGAGTGGCTCCTGTTCGGCTGCATCATGTTCTGTAGCTGCAGTGCATCCTCACAATGCTAACGTCCAGATTTCCAGACATGCAGCAACTACTTCAGAAGTGTCTGCTCCCTACAGCTACCAGACATCTGTGAAGCCCAGACAAATTTATGAAGTCCTCAAAATCTGCCTATATGTGATTTCCAGGTGGAAAGAGTAGATGGGTCTGGGAAAAGGAAGCCTGCAACATCCAGAAAAGTCCTTTATTACCTGTAGAAACACAAACAAAAGATAACAGACACTCAGGAATGCCTATTCTGATGAACTATAGGCAGGGCCAGAGGTGAAGTCTCTACTTCTTTACCTGTCTTCTCCACTGACTCAATTTTCCCTAACTCAATGGATTTGAGAGGACGTGCTTTCAGATAATGGAGATATGTGAGGTGTCTTGCAGTTCAGCTTCACAAAGGTTTCTGTTCCTGTGGCCATCACAAAAGCTACATAAGGAATTAATTTTAGGTCTAGACACCCGTGAAGAAAATAACTGTAGATGAATAAGAGGCTATGAACTAATGTGAGAATCCACCCTTCTCTCTCCTTTATATGGCGTTGGCTTATAAAATTAATTACTCACATACCTCACAGAGACGCAATACTTAATTAATATTTGTTAAGTGCTTTGAAATTCTGATAGAAGACATCATACTAGTGTGCATTATGACTAACAGAGGGTAAAAGTGATGCCAATGGTGTTGCTCAAGCAGAATGCTCAAAGGGTATCTATTTGGTTTCTCATTTAAAAAGGGGAATGGAGACAAAAAAGGTTTAGGAAAGCATTTTAAAACTCAGTCATCCTAAAGAAAAAGGGAGAACTGAGGAGGAGAGGAGCTAAAACAGTTTTCGGAGGAATTTCTTTGTGCAGTGTGCATCAACCCCTGCAAAGTCAGAGAGTAAGTGCCTGCAGCAAAATCCTGGCTCCAGCCATGTACACAGAAAATGTTTCACCAGCTTCAGTAAGGTGAAGATCGTTAGCTTTTGTCATAATTTCCAAGAGGTGCATCCAGCATCCCAAAAGCAGGTTTGCAACTTCACACAGTTGCTTGTTTACAGTTTAGGTTCAGGAAATAACCTCATCAAGTTAGGGCATGCTCACCCTCTAAAAGTAACTGCTCAGCTTCTAATCATCTTTCTACTACATCCCACATTTGGAGTAAATCTTTCCACTCTGTTAATGAATTTGGACCCAAGCTACCTCTATTTATATTGGTGGCAAAACTCCAATTAAATGGAAGCAGTGTGGAGATCACTGTAGATTTTGTAATAAAGAGGGGAAGAAAACACCCTGTGTTTAACAGTGGTTGTAACTCATATACACCCCTGGAGTTCAATTCAGAAGCCTGTGGAATTTTTAATTCATTCTTGACTGGAAGGAGGGAAGAAAAAAAAAAAAAAGTAACAGAAATGTAGACAACTTATTTTTTCAGAATTATTTCTCCAAACCTAGCAGGATAAAGACCAGGAGAAACATGTTCCTTACCACTTCTAAGAGTTAAAGAGCACATTTATCAGCTGAAAGCTTTGCACCTGGGAGGCTCAAAGGAGAAAGGCTATAAAGAGTAGCAGGTGATAAGTAACAAAATTTGAGGCAAGATACTTGGGAGCTTCCCTGGGAAGAGGAGTCCTTTTACAGAAGAAGTCTACAGCTACTTTAGGTAGGAAACTAAGTAAAAATGTGCTAGGATGCAAGCTTTGATTCATTTTTTATTTCTTTTTAAAGGAATGAAGCCTGTTAGGTGTCTGTGGGTCTCTTGGTAAGCTATTACTTGCCTTTTTCCAAGTGGGGTGTGATGGCTTCCATGGGGTGTCTCTTAATGTACTCTCCTGTAGCACAGGGAATCTTAAGGTACTATTTATTGTAAACTATCTCTTAAGGTAGGCTTTCCATCTGTGCTACATGTAGAAATGCTGTACTACAGCAAACCAGGACTTCTAAAGCAGTTTTGTGTCCATGCAATTGCCTGGACCAAATGTAGTGATAAAAGTCAGATGTAGCAACTTTCCCTCTTCACTTGTGCTGGTGTACTCCAGCTTCCTGACTGTACTGCAGGCTCTGGAGCATGGAGGGGTTTAGTTTTCTCAGTGCTTGCACAGCTGTGTCCACAAATGCACATATCCAGTAAAACCCAAGGAAATGTTCCTGGATGCCAGGATTAAGTTTAGATAGCTTCAGCTCTAATAATTCACAGGCAGTTCTCTGCTTTCTATTTAACAGAGGATTTTTATAAACTTCTTGCAGCAGCTCATGCTGTAGTTCAGGTGATGACAGTTGCTTTCCAGTCCTTGTGGAATAAGCAACATCATTCTTCCATCTAAAGTCAGTAGTCAAAATGGGTTGGTGTATGACCTACATCATGTTGCAGCAATCTGGATGCCAAGGAGAGATGATGCTAAGGGGCCAAGGAAAATCTCAAGCTTATATTGATTCAAAATTAAATGCCTGATACTAGAAGTCATGCGAAAATGGTGCCATGTCATTCGTTTAGACACAAAGGCTGTGCCTCCTCTCTCTTAATGCTCACTTAGTACCACCCTGGGCAACCAGTCCCATCAAACATGACAAAAGTTTCTTTAGAGTCTACTTTTATTATGGCTGGAGATAATGGTAGGCAGGCAGCATGGAGGAAAAGTGAGTCTCTCTACAGCTTGGAAAGGTTGCTTTCAGGAAAGGCCACTGAAAAGATGCTTACTATGTGTTTTGGAGAGGCCTAACTTTGCAGAGGAGCCAGAAGAAAATGGTACAAGAGATCAGAGTAGGCAAGGCTGTATCTAAGTCAAAGACCTTTATTTAGTGGTGTCTGCATTGAGCTGGCAAGACTTGAAGGACTTTTAAAGGCAATATTGTTTCTCATTTTAAGACTTCAGGAAAAAAATAACCACAGTGCTTCTCAGTAAGATATTTCATAGCTTGTTCTCCTCACATCTACATTATCTCTGACTTTTTACCTGGCTAGCTCTGGCTCATACTTTCCCCAGTAGGCTGAAGAGCAGCAATCTCTTAAACCCACACCTGTATGGCAAACATCTAAACTGCCTCTAAGCACAACTGATCAAGCCTAATCACTCTTATCTAGCATACTTTCCAGAGTAGGTTCTTGCAGTTCTCTCTTCTAACTTGCATTCCTGGGTCTGGTTTTAATGTTAACAATACTTTCATGGTCTCACGCCACAGACAGGGCACAAATTCCTGCTTTCCTGTCAACCTGGGTCTCTAGCAAGACTTGTATTCCTTCTGCTGACAATCTGTTAGTGAACTTTTTTAGACTGTCTAGTCGCTCTATATCTACAGATGTCTCTGCATTATGAGTATCTTTTTATTTTCTTCTACCTCCCAAGTACCCTAGGTACATTTCCCAGCCTTGGGTGAAGGATTTTTCATGGTACACTAAAATGAATGCTGGTTGGATGAGCGTGTTTGTTCAAGTACTCCACATCTCAGTGTACCACCCTGTGGTTACACCTTCAGTTTGTGGTGTTCATCAACACCATACAACCAGTTGTAGAGATTCCTGTAAGGTGCAAAAAACCCCGAACCCAAGCTAACTGAAAACACTGGTCAGATGTCTTTGGGACTGTATTAGGCTTCTGTTGGATCAACTTTCTCTATGGATATTCCCATTCCTTTATGGGTCTTCCTTCTGGGAGAGTTCAATATATCAATTTTTAACTATGTCAATGCTAAAAGTGATCTCCCTTACTGCTGGCTGTATCAACATCAGGAATAAGTACAGGTCTGTAAATCAAAATACCTGATGCTGAGGGCTATGTTCCCACTACGTGGGTTTTATGCCTGTGGTTTGTTTAGACTAGCTCTTGCCTGCTCTCGTGGACTTTCCCACCTGTGTGTTGTAGAGGGTGTCAGGAATTCTCCCATGGTGCAGCCTCTGGTGGTCCATCTGAAAACTTTAAGTCAGAGTGCAGTATGTGGAGACAATCTGCTTCAAAAGCACACTCTTGGCTTTAACTCATTTAACATCATCAAAGTGAGAATCTACATTAGTGCTGGAGCGTAGATCAACACCTGCCAGACAGACTGGGGAGATTACTGCTGATATTAATGAACTTCATCTGCATCTGGAGAAGGCACACAGGGATGTGGAAGATTTCTATCTCTTTGTTAGTTAATGGGAGAAGCTTACAAAGCTGTTCTTCAAAGCAGATACAGCTACAGATATGAAAGCGGAAAACATTCCCTGTTCATGTGCCTCCAGTTTGATCTATGAGAGGTAGAATCCATTTTTAGGTAATGGACAATTAGGCTTACTATGTTTAGTGCAGTGATCAAATAGTGAGAATAACTTTTTATTTGGTGTAGGGAGGGGTGAGAAAGGCAGGGCAAAACCCTCCAAATGATCTGTGTACTGAGGATATGCAGAGTACTCGGAGACAGCTCCACAAACTGAGACTATGTATTTCAATGGGTGGTATGCTGTGCAATCCCTTAATGAAAATGGTAATATCAAGAAAAGCAAATTACTCTGCCCTGGGGGAAGAGAAAGGGTTAACTACAACTGTTATTATTGCTGTGCAGTTGTTAAAAAAAAAAAAACAACCTGCCACCCCACCAGATGAAAGTATTTTATCACTTAAGACACTATTGTACCAGAAACCACTTCTGAAGTACACTTAAAAAGCAATGTCAGTGTAAGTAGCTGGTGATGCTTTTCAAGTTGCTCACAGCAGGGAAAAGACTAAGGTGCAACGTTGAACTGACAACTGGAATTGTGTTAGTAAAATGTGACATTTTCTTGTGTATCGGGCAACTTTTCAGAAGTATCTTCTCTATTCCTTCTGATATGCCAAGTGGACAAAAATAAGACTCCACCTGCATGAGGTTAGCTCCTACACTAGCTTTATGGTCACATAAGTGCTGCTTGCTTCCAGAAACTGAAACAATACAGCATTTTTCTGCAACCTCCTCAGTTTGGCAGAATCGTAGCTCAGCTCAAAACTGTAGACTGAGTCACTAACAGCATTATAGAAACTAGAAAAAGCCAGCTAAGCTTCTTTTTCCCTTCCCCCTCAGTTGATATACAAGCATTTCAAGATCAAGTGTTCATGTACATCAGTTGTTGACTTCTGTTTCTGTGGCACTTGTACTGTTGGGAGCTGGATAAGCGGTGAGGTGTCTGCACAAAAGTGGGGTAGAGCTGACGTGGTCTCCAGATGTGTACTTAGCACTCCCTCGTAATTGTCAGAACAACCCCAAGTTGGGCTGCCACCACATCATCCTCGGAGCTGCTCAACGGGTTGTGCTGCAGGCTAGGGACAGGGGCAAGGGCAAGGAAGAGAAGCTGCTGCACAGCAACAACCCTCGCACCGTGCTGTTGTTTCGCATAAAGTTGCATTCACCTGTGTTGGCTAAACTATGGCAGGGATAAAAGAAAGGTCAAGTGCCTGAAGAGCTGCCTTGGCAGAGAGGGCACATGTGGGCTTGTCTCTGTGTGAACTCCAACACTTAAGGTGCCTCAAGTGTAGCAAAAACAACCCTCAGCATCAGTGCTTCCTCCTGCTCGATTTTGTTCTGGTCACAGCTGCAAAGGTAAGGATGTCAGTTTGCTCCTTTTGCTCCTTTGGCGTGGATTCAAAACCCAGAAGTTTGTATTAGAAAAGTGGCCTGGAAAGTACTGTATTAACAGAAATGTAAAGCCCCCAATTTCTGGGGAATAAACAGCTTTGAAGTTAAATGCATGCAGCAATAATCCATGCACACTTCATTAATTTCAGAACTGCAACAGCAAAGTAGTACTTGGAAAAAGCTGTGAGATAGTAATTAAGGGTTTGTGGTTTATTTTTTTCTTTTAATCCTAAAAGCTCCTTATCTCCATTTTCCATGTTTTTTCATTCAATTTACAGTAGTTGAAATTAATGCTCATCGGAAAAAAAATTACACATTCAGTCTGACTAACCTCTCCACCCCACTTGTGATGAGAATCCTTTCTTCCTCAGGGGAGTAAGTGCAACAACTTGAAAACTACTACATTGCCTGAGATAACTTTTCTTTGCACATTGTGTTTAGTGGAATTTGGATATTTCAGCACCTTAAATTATTACACTGAGATAGTGAGGGCAGCAATTCTTGTCAAGTCTTAACTGAGACTAAAGGATCTCTAGGCACTCAGCTGTCAAAGGCAGAATTTTGTTATCTGTCAACACGCACACATCTTTCTCCACCACACCCCCAGTCATGTTTGTGAACCCTTAACACGGGCTACTGCATGATATGGAACATCACCTTACTGCTCAAATTTGAGTCAAAGTTTAGACTCAAAATAGAGTAGGTGCAGTTCATCTCTGCATTTAAGCGTGCCTGTGAGCTGCTGCTGGAAGGGGTGCTCAAGCCCCTCTTCCCTCCCTTCTGCTGTACTGGGCAGCTCTGGTGTGTGCCATGTCCAGAAAGCCCCGATACACTGGAAAACCGAATTTCAGAAAGCCAGCTGATCCCTAAACCTGATTCCAGGGGTACAGCACCATGTACAGCTGGGCAGTGGAATGGGGCCATCTTGCTGTCACAGCCTGCTATTACTGCAGCCTGACAGACGGACACATCGAAGGGGAAGGCTCTTTTCCCCCCCTCACCCCAACACTTCAGTTTACCAAACCCTGTCTCTAAAATAGGCAATGCAGACCCCCTCTTAGACCTCATGCTACATGCTCCCTTCTTGCACTTTTCAAAGTTCACTTTCAGCAGAAAGTAATTGATTTCAGTAAAAATTAACCAGGCTGAGGGGCAGGAGGAACTAGCTTCACCAGTAAAAAGGGATAGGGGAAAGCTTGCCTGGTTTAGTGAAGAGAATAGTCTTAATCTGGAGAGTTTAAAGCTTCAGAGAAAGCAACATAGCAATTTCTTTTCTTTGCTGTGTCAGTGTTAAATGTGCTTAAGACAACTTGATCACTTCTTGAGTTGTACTTGAGTGACAAAGCAAATCTGATGGTAGTTTTTTCTGACTGTGGAGGAGTTAACTGCAACTGACTTTCTTTACACTTGCTGTATCTTGTATTTCCACTGGCTGTGCTTCTGCCACTGGGTTTTCCACAGTGCAGAGCATTGTTTTAAACTGTACCTCACTCAGTCTGAGGGATGTTTCTCGCAGAGCCTGTTGCGATAGAGCGTGGTAATAGTTTTAAACTACAAGAGGAGAGATTTAGACTCGATATAAGAAAAGTAATTTTTTTTGTCAAGAGGATGGTGAAACCCTGGCCCAGGTTGCCCACAGAGGTGGTAGAAATCCCATCCCTGGAAACATTCAAGGTCAGGTTGAATGGAACAATGAGCAACCCAATACAGTTGAAGGTGTCCCTGCCCATGGCAGCAGGGGTGGATTAGATGGCCTTTAAAAATCCCTTCCAATGCAAAATATTCTATGATGTTATCTGCTGTGGCCCTCTGTGCCTCCTGGCCAAGGGGCAGATGCAGGGCACTCCAGTCCTCCCCCAGCCTCAACCTGCCAGTGTGGGAGCCAGCAGTGCTCCCACCTCTGGAAATGGTAGTGGAGTGAGACCAGCGTTAGAGAAGCAGGTCTTTACAACAGCTTCATTTTTTTTCTGTGTATCAGACTTNAACCGGGGCGGGGGGGTGGTGTCTCCTGTCCGAAGCTCCTCCGATCGGTCTCAGGCGTCCGGAGGCTCCTCGGGCCGTGCTTCGCCTTTGCTGCTGTAGGTGACGGGTGTCCCGTGGCCTCGGGGCTGTGGGGGTGCACCGGGGGAGCTGTGAGAAGGCGGGGCCGTTCCCGGTCCTGCCGAGCCGGAGCGGAAGGCTGCCGGTAGCCCCCAGCCCGCCAGCGCCGTGCCTGAAGCGTATCACAGCTTGCTGCCTTCTTCGCAGCCCGCTC